>PVKM010001528.1:0-76278 GCA_004027735.1 Carollia perspicillata
CTGCAAGTACTTGCTAGTTTCATGTTTATGAAATTACCCCACAGGGAGAGGGAAAGCAATTCACTGTCAGAGTAATTTCATAGGGCAGCATTGTAAAATTCAAAGTAACAGAAACAGAGCAAAGTGAATGTGGTTAACGACATGTGCTTTTACAGCGAACAGAGAGTGTCCATGCGTGCCCCTGTCTGCCCAGCGCTGGGGGATTGCGGAAGTCACGGTGACCCTGAGTCCATCCCTCAGGAGGTCATATACACCGACTGAAGGCTTGTCCACAGGAGCACCTGCAGTGTACAAGAGGTGTATTTAAAAGTGAGTGTTATACGCAGTGGTGTGTCCGTAAATCAGCTCTCCCGAAAAACAACTCTGACTCAACACGACTTCAATGGACACACCTATCACAGTGAGACAAATCAGTGGTATCAAGTGGCGTTTATCAACGATGCTGCCTCCATACTGAATGCCAACCGTCCACAGTGTTCGCTCTTCCCTGTGGGGCGGCTCCTCCCACCTCGGCCGCCACCAAATGCAGAGCTGGAAGGAGGTGTGTACCCTGGTCTCTGAGGAGCCGGTGCAAGCCTGCTGCAGACATGCCCATCCTTTGTCCACAGGCACAGCACCTTAGTGGCACCACTCAGACCATAGGTGACCCAGACATCCGGGGAAAGGAGGCCAGCCGGCCAGATGCCCACGAGGATGCCTTCGTGGGGGAGCGGGGATGGGAACAGGGGACGGTCTTCGTATGGGGAACTCTTAAAGGGTAAGGCTGCTTGCTTTATTCTCCCCCAACCTCTCCCACTCCCTGGCACAGCCTCTGCCTGTAGTAGACACTCAGTAAAGAAATGCTTGTTGAGTAACACAAACAGATCATTTGACTGAAAGGAAATACGTCATAATAAAAATATTTTATAAAGAGAATTACGTAAACAGAGGCACAGGAATCAGAATGGACACAATGTGGAAGGTGCTGAGTAGACACTGTTCTCTGAGCAGAGGGTGTCAGGGAACATGAAGTCAAGGTCAGGTGTAAGAACACAGATGAATGGGCCCCACCCCAGTGGACTGCCACCTGCCACACTTCCTCCTAAGTGATGCTAAAGAATCCAGCCCATTCTATCTCCTTAGAGCTATAATTCGAGTGTTAAATTTTGAATTTCCGAGTTTGTGGGGGAAGATTATTAGCATCAATCAAAATTAGAATCAGATGGAGAGGGAAACATTTAATTTCAAAAGGAAGTGAATAGCTTCAATGGACACACTTGTCACTGTGAAACAAATCAGTGGCATCAAGTGGTGTCTGTCAGCGCGGCTGCCTCCACACTGAATGCCAGCCATGCAAGCTGCCCCACCGCCTGTCCCTGCCCCAAACACACACATACTTCGAACTCACTTAAAACACTGTCTCAAGGGGCAGATGTGTAGAATGGCATAGCATCCCCTGAATTAGAGCTCAGTGTTCTGTTCATTGCACAAAATAAAGAATAAATTGTACATAAATTTGCACACAATTCGAAGTCCACTGTAGGTAAAACGAAAGAGGACTAAATGTGACTGTCACAGCAAGCTGGCATCCAAGGCCCTGGAGAAAATGCAGAGAGGGGCACCCCCCACCCAGCCAGCTGTGCACACCTCGAGTCACCGTGGGGGTGCCCTGCAGGACTAGTAGCAGCTTGGAAAGGAACCCGGGGCGGGAGAGCGTTCACAGGACACTCACACCCCATCGGCGCGCTCCTCTTAGTGCATTCCGCACCCTGCAGACATGCCCTCCAGTTACAGCAGCAGGAGAACAACCGGCACTCGCCTGGAACACAGGGTTTCTGGAATCGAGGACGGGGCTTATGTGGTTCTCTCAGGCCCTGGTCAGCTAAAGCTTGCTTAGACAAGCTCCATTAGAATCCATTTAAAGTAGAGGCGGCAGTGGTGGCCATTTACTGAGCAAATGGGGTCGCAAACTGGTCACGAGAAACAATCTCCTAAAAGGGGGTTGATGGAAGGTTTACCGACTGAGGCACACTCCGAGTGCACCTGGCACACGGCGGGGCACTGGCAGACAGTGGGAACACGCTCCCCTTCCCAGGCAGCTGCTCACAGTCTTTGTGACACTCTCCGAGTTTGCCTTTGTGACATTTTTACAGTGCCTCCAGGAATGAAACTCCTACTATGGAATTTCTAGGTCAGAGGTTTTCCTCCTGCTGAACATTAAATCATGTCAATAAGAAGAGGAGACTATCTCCTTCTTCTATCCCACCAGGCTTGGTGCTCCCCAGCTGCCGTCAGTGACCCCCGGGGCGCCCGGGTGCTCATTGCATCTCCCACAGGAGAGCCGTTACGCAGAGTAGCACCCACTGCAGCTTGTCCCCGTGTGTTTGTGAGCTGCTTTGGCTCAGCCTGCCTGCCTGGTCGGTGCCCTGGGGCTCAGACCGTTTCCCTCACTGTCACCTCCACGTGCTCTGCACTGTGCTGAGCTTGGAGGGGCTCCGTGAACATCTGCTGAATGAACGAGCACCAGGTTACGAACGGTCACACCCCTCACTCCGGCGTTTCAGTAGAATGGTATCTCAGTCAATAGGGCCACACAGTCTCATTCCCTAAATTCACATTAATGAGTGAAGAATTGCAGTTTCCAAACACTGCCCGACCTCGGCAGACCTCACAATAACCTTTTTTCTTTTTCGCCGAAGCTGAGCAAGTCACCTGCCTATCCAGTTATTCTATGGGGCCCTAGGAATGAGAAATGTATAAAGACCAGCCACAGACTAGAATTCCAAAAATCATGCTATGGTTGTGTTGTTGCTCATTGCTTGAACTTGGATTGTTAAATATAACATCTACTTCTGTAGCATTATATACTGATGTTTGTCTTTGCCAATAAATTTTAAGTTTACTTGGTAATAATTGAAATGTGTTCTTAAAAACACACAGAACTTTTGAGTAAAGAGAAAATATCAAAGTCATTATGAACCATTAGGCCCTGTTAGGAAATCATCTAGTAAGAGCTTTTGATGACCCTGAACTTGGGCCACCTTTGAAGCACATTACAGTTAATAGTTGTGAAGTATTTCCTCGTGCATCTTTGTGGATGTCTTACTGTTAGCTATTTTCAGAAGAATGGGCACTTTTCTTTTTTGTATTTGCAAAAAATGTAATGGAAACCAAGATATCTTGAATCAATGAAAAGAAGGGTGTTACATCAAATTTTTTGACACATGAATGACCATGCTGCAAATTCTCCAAACTAGAACAAAAACCACTGCCTCTGCTGTGTATGAGTGTGACTGGCCACAGTCTCTCATCAAAGCACATGGCATGGCAAAAGCAACTCCGTCCTATGTTGGTGCAGGTGGCATTGGCTTTGCTGAATAAGTGTTGCTCAGTAAGTCACTCACGACAGTGGGACTTGCTTCCAGGGCAGGTGCTGCCATGGCAGAGGAGCATGAGCGCCTCCTTGTTCTCAGACAACAACAACAACAACAACAATAAGAAATCATCTCTCTTTCCACTTTTCACTTTCACTGCCAGAAAATGAGAGCCAAGTTCAAGTTCCAAGTTTTCTGCTCTTTTCAGGGGCCTGTGAGCGAGCACTTATTGTATAATCCATAGACTTTTGAATACATGCAAACATCAATGAGCTGATTACTTAAGGTTACATGGAGGGCTCTTATATCCATCCACACCCAATGCCAGCGAAGCCCAGCCTTGCTTGTAGTAAGGCTCAGTACCCATCGGCCCCAAGTTAACAAAAATATATGAGAAAATTCTGGTGATTTTACAATCTCCCTTTCTTCTAGTTGAAGTCAAAAACAAGCCATCATCACAAGACATTTTTGCTTTCTGATTTAGCTGATAAATCCAGGTGGAATCCGAACTTTTAAAACAAGGCCATTTATCTCAACAGAAGGAAGCCAAAATGATTTTCAGAACCTTCAAATTAATGCTTTAGTGTGATTGAATTTGGAATCAGGGTCTTAAAAACACCTGCTGCAGTGACTGGGAATGCGTTACGCACTTTGAAACCAAGACTGCGTTGTCCTACTTGCTGAATTTCAACCTCAAGCAGCCATGTCAGAGCAGCAGCACTCCCCTGGTTTTCACTCAGTGAGCTGCTTTGATAAAAATTGTAGACGACCACAAGTATCAGAACACACAGGGTCTACTTACCTGGCGTCTTTGGAAATTCTGCAACTTGGGTCCATGTTAAAATGGATTCTAAGTCCACTGGCTGATGCCTTCCTTGCCTTGACTGGCGATGGTCAGTACCTGCCTACTGTTCCTAATTTTTTCTGATAATTGCTTCGTTTTCAAGTAACTTTAGTTTCTGTGTTCATTCGTATATACACTCAGCCACAGCCTCATACTCTCCTCCACTTGCCCCTCGCCCCACTTTCAGTTCTGCCCTGACAACTAAGACCTGTCTTCCAAATGCACACACAGAGCGAAGCCCTTTCCACCCGATCGGGAAGGTCGGGGACGTGGATGTGAACCAAGGTCCTCACACACAGCTCCCTCCTGTGGGTCATAGTCAGGCATGAGCTGTGCAAGGCAGCCTGTCCTCCCAGTGTTCCAACATTTCTGGGCCGAGAGGTATTTTCAGATTCCAAGTTTACAGTGAAGTCGGGATGACGGCACTCGCCCTGAGTGTTAATTATTCATTGGAAAGCTCTTTAAAGACACAGTTCAATATTTCTTGACTGACTCACCGCTAATTAAATTACAAGCGAGGAGTCTCAATTCCTCCTAATGGCACTTACCATTTGTTTTCTTTCTAAATCACATTTAAAGCGATATAAGCAATTTGGGGAAATGTCAATGTAAGATTTTTTTGTGTGCATTAAGCTACCATCACTGCCAGATATTAGAGGATGTTCCCAGCCATTATTCCTGTACTTGGGCTAAATTAATGTCGACCCAGACACTTCCTTTTTTTCTTTTTATTGTGGTAAGAACACCATGGAGAGACTAGATCTCTCCATGGCTTTTTAACTGTACAATCCGGCATCGTTACCTGTGGGGATGATGTCGTATGTGTAGCAGATCTGCAGAATTTACTCATCTCGTGTGACTGAAACTTTACACCCCTTCATACCAGCTCTGTGATACCCCCGTCCCCACCCCTGGCAACCACGTTCTATTCTTTATGACTGTTTTAGACATTTTTCTCACCTTGATATCTGCACACAGAATTATTCTTACAAGCAGGGGTATCGGGTTTGAAATGTGAAGATGGTCAGTGGTTGCCTGTGTTTGCTAATTCTCGCCCTGGCTTTCCCACGCGCTGAGAGAGTGGAAAAACTAGTGTGCCCGAGAGAAGAGGAAAACTAGTGCCCCTGTGTGGGGAACAGCCTGCCTCGCCGGCAGACGAGGCCACACGCATAGCATGTCCGAAATTTCATTGCCTGTCGTTTGGGACGCTGTTAATGTTATTACTGTGATACAAACATCAAAGGGAATCAGATCACCTGCCCGGGAGGGCCGTCCCTGCTGGAGACGCTGCCTGCCAACCTCAGGTATGCGGTGCTTCCCCGGGCAGGAGGCTGTGGCTGCCCCACTCACCGCCTGCCTCTCAATCAGCCACTCCAAGGACACATGGGTGAGACTCATCAAATTAAGTAAAATGTGACTTGAATCCTGTCTCGCTCGGATTCAGATTATAGCATCCTCAAAATGATTCCAATTGCCCGGAGTATGTCTACGGGTGGTTACGATAAATTAAGTTACGATCAGTTAATTGGATTGAACCCGCATTGGAAAGAGAGCCTTTCAGGTGGAAAGCTCACAGGCTCTGACGCAGATGTCTCTTCCAGGATTGGCATCTGGCTTTGGAAGCGTAACTCAGGGTGTGTCGGATTGCCTCCATCGTCGTCGCTGAAAGGAGAGCACAAACAAGCGTGGGGCGCACGCAGCCTTTTGGGTTTTCACTCCTGTCACGTAAAATAAAGCGTCTTCATTCTTTAAACGCTTTTCCTTTCACTTACAGCCAGGCACATTTGACGGATGATCTGTGTGTCATCACTGAAGTCCACACTTGCAGAAACTACAGGTAAGAACTGGAAGAAACGAGGAGCAAGTGTTAGCAGGAGGAGGATGTCACGGTAACGAGACGCCCGCAGACTGACAGGTGAGGGCTGCCTTCCACAGAGAGTCTTTTTTTTAAAAGTTGGTCCTTGTTAACCACACTAGATAGCCCTGGATCAGATCCCTGTTTCAGTTATTTCCATCCTTCTATTTGGTCTAGAAGAAATTCTCAGTTTAGTATAAGAAGGTCTTCAGCATGTAACAGATTCCGCTCTAAAATTTTCACAGAGTTGGTGTCCAGCTCAAAGCCGCAGGCAGAGATTGACATTTAACTGGAATTTAATAACATCATTTCCCTTTAGTTGAATTTCTTCTATGGTTTTATTCTATTATAGCAAATGACACTGTTTTTCTACTTATGGTCATACCAACTTTTTCACCTTTTAAGTAAAAACAATGATGTAAGTTAAAGACAAATACTGAGTGAATGTCAGTGCCACTGGGGCAGGGGTGTGGCGAAGCTCACAAAGGTGACCCAGGACTGGTGGCGGTGGGGAGCGCACGGCCAGGTGTTTGATAAACCAAGGCTGAGAGGACCCGAGGCTCCGCCTGTGCCCTGGCCCCGTGGGTGGGATGCGGCTTTCCAGTGAGACTGTTTGTGGTGATCTCTCTTCTATTTTACCTCGGACGGATTTTCCAAGATCCGTTAGCTCGGACCCCAGTGTGAGCAGTGCATCCGCTGCAGTGCCCTTGCCCTGCACCCCTATCCTGGCCATCCCAGGTCAGCCCCGCCCTCGGTGTCAGTATCTCCCTGACCGGGAGCTGGGGGATCATACTCTCGTTTGGACTGTTTTTACTACTGTCAGCGCCTCCCCTTGCCACATCCTTCTACCCTTTGCCCAGCTCAAGCATTTATTAATTCCAGACCTTACTAATTCTGATCCCTTTAAAAGGAGTATTAAACGTATTCTTCCGCTCTAACTCTACCAGGCCAAGTCCTGTCCCTGCTTCAGGGTCCCCCTGGAAAGTTGGTTTCTCCGTGGACTTCCCAAACCTCACTGCAGGGAGAACTCACCCCCTGCCCCTAAGCCCGCCTTGTGAGCCCCAGCAGAAGTCTGTCTCACACACCGCCCTGCGGGTTGAGTCGAGAGGGAACAAATCAAGAATGAGGGGTGTGTCTGGATCATCTCATTAGTAAACACCCCAAACACGTTTGAATTGCACTGAAGCATGATCAAATCACAAATTTAAATTATTTTGAAATGATCTTGTAATTGTTTTTTTAAGTGCTCTTTTATCATTTTCATAATAATGTCTACTTTTCTCATTATTTCGTTTTTTCCAAAAGTAGGTTAAAGAATCTCAGTAATGGAAACAATCTTGAGGCATTATGTTACAATAAAAGGGCATCATTTTAACCATCCAAGGGCAGACTTATTCCATTTTGGGAGACATCCAGGAAATGTTGTGTTATCTTCCTGAGAGCGCCACTCCAATTTTTTGCATCTTTTATTCACAGGAAGTTATTCCTCAAGTTGAACCTAAACCACTCCAAGCTTCAGTTTAATTTGTTTCTTATCATCGGTCTCACGGTCTCCACGAGAAACAGCTGGTCGCCATCCATTCCATCGGCTGCCACCGCAGTCAAAAGCCCGCGGTCTGACTAACCTCGGGAAAGCACACACCAAATTCCCCCTTGAATCCGCAGTTGGTAGGCGTCCCACACTGGCGGGGTGAGGCAGGAAGTTTTCTAATGACGTATTTTTCCAGGGGTGAAACTCAAAAGGAGACTCTACTATACTGTATTTAAGGAAGAAACTGGATCAGTTAGTTTGTAGGAAAAGAATGGGTCAAATTATGCATTCAAAGGCATGTCCGCAGGTCACCAATATGATGTGAAAAAAGCAGGTGTTGAGGGAGAGACTGCAGGAAGTTTACACTCTCTCGACCCCGGAAATGAAGTGGTCCAAGTTCACAGCTGAAGTTCGGAGGAGAGGGTCCACCTGAAGCTTAACTGGGGGCCTGTGTCCCTCCTGGGCACCCTGCCGACAAGCGCAGCTCCCCACGGTGATGACCTTAGAATGGGACAGAAATGCACGTGACTCTGAGCACGTCTTTGCTCCCTGGCACGAGATGTCCCGGGCTCCGTCTGCCCTTGCACTTCACTCGTCTCAGGCCAGGAAACTTCCAGTTTTCCGAGGAGACCTGGTTCCTTTTAATGGGAAATGCGTTTTAGAAGATGGACTTCTGGATGCAATTAGAACAGAAATATTATTTTTCCTAGGCCCTTTCACTGAAAAAAAAAAGCACTTATATAATATATCATAAAACCATGAGTTTATACTATGTACAATCAAAATGCAACACTATAAGATTATTTTTCTTTATCCTCTTCTTTGTGTCTCCCTTTGCCTCAGTGAAAATAAACTGAGGTTTCCAACAATAAGATATTTACTCCTTAGTTCTATCCAACATACATACAAAATAGTGTCAGAATTACACCACCGATAACAAGCCTAGTGGGTAAAATTGTACAATTATTTGCAGTGTCTATATAATCCTACATTGGTATATAATCTAGAGAGTATGCTTAAAATTTACTTCAATTGATTTTTTTTCTATATGGATATGTTATTAATTCCATGTACTGCTGAAATTATTTGTATATCATTTTAGTGCTTAATTTTTTTATACTTTTTCAATTTAGTTGTATTTTTTGAAAATATATAACATTGACATGTTTCGTAAGTCAAAACTATATAAAACAGTATAGCAAAATCTCTCTCCAAAGTCCTTCCACCTTGTTCCTATCATTGATGGCTGGCTGGATGGCTGATTACCCAGGTTAGACAGTAGGCAGATGATAGATAGATACTCACATATATCCTTAGTTCACCTTCTTTCTTGCACGAAGGTATCATACTGTAGCTTTCTTTCTTGTCTCTTGCTTTTTTCACTTAAGGTTATATGCTGAAATGACTCCATTACAATAAACAGATATTTTTCATTCTACTATCACTCCATTGTCATTTAACCAGTCTTTTATGGATGGGCATTTAGGTTACAACATTTTACTGTCACAAATAATCCCACAGTGAATCCGCTTGTGCACGTGTTGTTTTGAATTTGTGGAGGTGTGTGTTAAGGGCAAATGCCCAGGAGTGGACTTGCAGGGCCTTCAAGCAAATAGCGACATAGTCTTGTTAGACATTGCCAAATTTTCCTTCAAGGGAGTTAGGACATTTTGTGTTTCCACCAGCATGGATGAAAGTTTCTTTTTCCCTAATGCCTGGTCAAAGAAATATGCTGCCAAGTTACTGATCTTATAAGTAAGAAATAATAAATTTAAAAATAATTTCAATTTAGAAATGTAAGTATGAGCAAGTTACTGAGCCTTTCTGAGCTTTAATTTCCCAATGAAAATAAAATGCCCGTCTTGAGGGGCTGTTCTGATGACCAAGTGTGGGCAACAGGTAGATTTGTGCATACACTAAACAAATCTATGACTTGGAACATAATAGATACTCAGTAAGCGGTATTTCTTATTAATATTGTTATGTATTTAGTAGGCAATACATCTCAAAGTAACATTTATCTTAATAAATAAGTCTTGGGAGCTAACATGGAAAATTATTAGTCCAATGACAACAGGGAATAATAGACTCAGAAGCCTTAAAGATCACTGAAGGCAAACAGTGTTTATCTCATATTCTACCTTCAATTGCTTGGTAGTGACTTCCAGAGTGTTAAGAATGATTAAGATGACGAATCTTTGTCGAGCAGGTAAGAGTGCTTGGTTGATAAGTTATGTCCACTATAGTCCATGAGGGTGAGGAGTACGCACATATTTCCTGTCACTAATTTGGCTCAATTCCTTGATTTTTGTAGTTGAGGAACTGAGGGCACAAAGATTAGAATATTCTATAGATGAGAAACAAATTAATCTAAGTCAGGATTAAAAAGTAGAATTTCTAACTCAGTGCCATGCTTTTTCCACTGTACCTTAACATTCCCCCCACCCCTCTCTGTCATACACATGTGTGTGCACACACACGCACAGGCTCCCCTCACACTTAAGCTGAGGGTGGCCTTGTGGGGGTGAGGTTGTGATCGTGAGCCATGTGCGGGGCAGGGGTGAACCTCCCATGTTCGTACAGTATGACCACCTGCTGCCCATCAAGCTCCTGTTCCAGACTCAGGACAAGGAAGGGGAGATGGCTCTCAAGTCTGGGTTGGGGCTTTCTTGTAAATAGACAACTGAAGGGTAGACAGATGGATAAAACTGATCGTCAGAGGTGTCTCATAGGCCACTGAGTCACTGAGGGTTTGTTTTCACTTTTCCAGAGAGTGAGGCCTGGTGAACGGAGGCAGTGAGCTGCCATCCCCTGTGCGCAGAGCAGCCCAGCGGGGAGGTGAGGGCCATTCAATGGGCAGTCGGCCGCAGAGGCAGTGGGTGGGAAGCACAGTGACAAGCATTCTGACCAAGCAGCACATCGAGCACAAATAGCATCCAGTGCTGTCTTGCCTGGCCATCACTCATCTAGGTTCGCAGCTCTGGGGTGCAGCCTTCGACCTGAACATGCAAAGCAGCATTGGGGCAAATGGACACCCAGACTGTGAAATGAGTGTGCTTTCCCAGAGCAGTCTTGCTAAGCCACGAGGCAGAAGACTGGAAGGACCTTGGCTGGCATTCCAGAGAAGGAAGCTGGCATCGCTGGGGTTCTCGCAGAGGAGCAACATGAACTCACTCCCTAGGACAGGATCACCTTTCCTGCCATGTTGAGAACACACCTGGTGGGATGGGTCCCAGGGAGCGCAGAGAGGCCAGTCAGGAAGTGAGCCCATGGTCCAGGCAAGAGGTGATGGAGGCATGGGTCTGCATGCAAGGAGTAGTCTGATTCTGGATACAGGTTGGAGGTGGGGCCCACAGGATCTCCTGTTAGAATGGATGTGGGAAGTGAGGGACATGGAGAGGGCAGGGACGACTCCGCATTTTCTTCTGGGCAACTCTAAGGATGGTATTGCTGATATAAAATGGGAAAGATGTGGGAGAGGCGGTTTGGGCAGGAAGATGGATGCCTTTTAATGATGGTGCCTCTTGGCATGAAGAAAAAAGTTAACTTATATTTTAATAGACTTGGCTATAAAAGACAGAACGAATAGGTGATATGTCCTTATAGAAAACCTAGCTTTAAAAATCCACTCAGGTGACTCACCATTGGCAGTTAAAGAAATAGCATATATTTTCAAAGTTTTTTTCCTTGTCTTGAACAAATCATTCCCTCCAAAAGGCAGAAAAGTAGTGTTTTCATTAGTAGGAACTGAGAGGACACAAAGGAAAGGAATAACCAGAGGTAACTGGGCCACTGGGGAGAGTCTTCCGGAGCAGGTGTGGTTTAAGCCAGAGGAAGGGAGGCAGAAGGAATCTTAGAAGTGGAGCGACCCTCGGCTTGGAGAGTCCGAGGAGCCCCCAGCTGAAAGCCAAGCGCATGGATTCCGGGAGGCAGGAGCGACAGTGGATCTTGGAGAGGCTCCGAGAGGAGGGAGGTGGAACCGCTGAGTCTCTGAGTAAGATGAGGAACGAATGGCTAGGCATCAGAGGGCCACCACAGACTTGAGGGCGAATGCCCACTTCCTCTGCAGAGGGGTTGACTAACTCGTGTCAAAGGCACCTTTATGCCTCAGTTCAGGTCCTGTCATTTTAGATGAGACTTCCACTTCAAGGCTGGGAAGGGGCTGTTATTCAGAAGGTATTAACCAACTGTTCCTCACCTCCAATGAGGACCGCCTGTGAGGGCAAAGGAGGGTAGGTTAATTCCAACAGAACTTCTTGCCTGTTATTAAATCTCAGAATGAGGTCCCCAAAACAATCTGCCGCCGGATTAGACTTTGTAAGCACCGCTCCGTGCCACTAGCCCGCGCCAAACCCCTGTGGTTTCCTGTTGCTACCAACCCAGGTCTCACCTGCTCTGACCTCGCGGCCTGGGCCTGAGGTGTCTGGGAAGACTCCATGCCTCCCCCTGTTGTCCACACGCCTAAGGGTCCAGTCAGTGCGAGTGCCCATCAGTCTGCCAACAGAGGTAGTGTCAGGAGCCTCCGCAAAGACTCATGGGTACCACCTCTCCTGAACATCTCCACTCGTATCCTGCCTTGTGCTCCTGTGGCTTTAGTACCTGTACACTCACTGATCACCCCTGGTACACTGGTCTCTCCCAGTGTCTTGAAATAGCATAGTCTCCGTGAATGAATGGATGGGCATTCTCTTGATACCCTCAGAAAACAAGACAGAATGGTTTCTTATTGGTTTGGAACATGAAGTCCTGATAAGAGGTGAGGAAAAGGTGGGAAATAGTATGCATGTCCAGTTAAAAGTTCACCGGGTTCCCGTTTGCTCTGTGTGTTCACGGTTCTTGTTGGGGATCCAAGGACGCGTTCTCTAGGATGGTAGCTGCAGGCTAACTCGGGTACCAACTTTGATGGAATATTTTTCTTCATAGTGCAGAAAGCCAGCAAATTTTTTTTTAAAAAATCAGAAGCACGAATGCACATTATTTCAGGCTATCTATGAATTCTAGTCATCGAATACTACCTTTACAATAGAGCATATTTTGCCATGGATAATGCACACTTTTGCCCAAATTTATGAGGGAAAAATAAGGATGGGCATTATACATGAGTGTGATGATTACACACCATGGGGGTGATAATCCTGTGCATGGTGCACACAAAAATGTTGGTGCACATCACGCAGGCAGAGCACGACACCAGTCAAACGGCCAGTAGAGGAGGAGGAAGGGCCTCAGGGGCTTCCTGGAATACAAAGGAGATGGTTCAGTGCCTTCTGATGATCTGAACTGGAGATTTCCTATTTTATAAACCATGATTTAAAACAGGCATATATTCCTCAAACTTTAAGAGATGTTTGATGCAAATCTGGGGAAGTGCTCTTTTTCCGCTCCGGCAAGTGAAAGGAAGCGAGAGGCCATCTAGGCGGTGGTGGCCACCGAGCTGAGTGTTGTCAGTGAGTCTTCAGTGAGTGGGAGGAAAGCACAAGGACTCGGGGTTCTGGGTCTGGCCCTGGGCAAAGGGACCTGACTTACCCCTGGCAGCGATGCATGCCCAACTCTGCGTGGCAGCACCGTGCATGCATTCAGTTCCCGTGGCCTCGATTTCAGACCCCTGCGCCAAAAGATTTCTAGTCTAACCACGTGAGCACTTTGCATATCCCCAGCGTTGGCTGTTTTAAGGGTGTCTGTTTACTGTGGTCATTTTCTTTTATGTTTTACTTATTCACCCAGGATGGATGGCTGCTTGGTAAGGTCATCTTGGGAAGAACACTGAGGCTAATAATCTGATTCAACATAGAGGACAGTGATGCCAGCAGAAACGTGTTGACATTCCTTTCTTCTCCCCAAGTCTTCATTCCTACGTCTCTCTCTGGCTCAGACCCTGGATTTCGAAATGAGGAAAACATATATGACACTTATTTTAAGAACTGTGACTCTCCAGCATTTCTCTCTTGAAAGAAGTCTAAAATAATCTCATCATTGGTAAGCAGTTGTAAATTCCTACTTAAGCAAAAGGTTCCCTTCCTTATTCTTTTTCTTCTCAGAGGTTCAACCTCTTACATTAAGTGACTGACAAGACGCGATGGTTTATCATGGAAAAATGATAGCAATAGTCACAGAACCAGGGAGGAACCCAAAATGCTCAATTTCGAATAACTAAATCTACCTTCTCTATGGCTGTTAATCTCATGAGGATTTTTCACCCTTAAGAGCTATCGTGTGTGTCTGTGTGTGAGTGCAGATTAATTTTGAGGTTTTGTTTAATTTTGATGCTGCTGTTTAATCTGCAGCCTAGATGCTTCTCTTTGTTGTCTGACGGGATAATTGGTGATAGAATTGTTTGATGGCTATGACAGAAATACTGGACCACAAACATTACGCTAATCTCACAAAAACAGCAGGACTGACAGGGTGCCAAAGTACAGGCTGCGGAGCTGCCCTCCCCCTCCCACCTCCCCTCTCCTCTCCCCTCTCCTCCAGGCAGGCCCAGGGCACACCTGCAGGCAGAGGCCCGGGGCTCTGCGGCTGAGGGCCCAGCTGCTGGCCAAGAGCAGGGCAGGCTGATGATGCCTTCAGACAAAACTTCTCCCTGTAACAGCCTCCCCATCTCCTTGCTTGTTCCAGAACAGAGCAAAAGGAGCAGTTATTTTAAATTAAAAGATATGTAATTTCAACTGCATAAAACATAAGATTTAAAACGCAGAGAATGAAGGTTTTCTAGCAGTCGTGACCATGAATTACATTTTCACAAAGCCTCCGAGTCTCCAGCTTTGTCCCGAATGAACCCAGAAGTTTTGCACACCCTTTGAGTTGCTCTCACATCGCTGCTCTCCTGTGTGCTCCCTCTTGCCCCCCACCCAGAGAGTTCTCAAAGTGCCTGGGGTTTAGATGTGCTGCCCTAAAGCTCCCCGCCAAGGCCCCGTCTGAAGAGGCTGCTGGTTGAGACAGCAGTGTGCGACATACATCCGAGTCACACCACCATGCAAAGGGTCCTGATCATTTCCTGCTGAGAGTGGATGGCAAGGAGGGAAAGAATGCAGGGAGGCTGGATTCTAACTTTTTAACCTCACTTTTGAATTTAGTTCCAATGGCACATCAGAGACAGCTTTTCATACACACACACGCCCCATGCCAAAGTTTATAGAAGCTGGTTGAATTATTTCATGCCCTCACAGGGACTGATTTAGCATGCCCTGGATATGTTTGTGTCGCAATTCTGTCATTTATAAAACTGTAGGACTAACATCACATTTTCTCATGAGGGGGCTGAACGCTTCTGAGATCTACTAAAAGGCAAATGATGATCTTTACTCTGTGCTTGAATTGTCCTCAAGAACTGGTCCTCCCTCCAGAACCTTCTCTTTTGTGAAGCAGTAAAAATTCCCAGGGGGCATGTCATACGAAGTTGGAGGATCCAGAGGAAGTGAACACTTTCCAGAAATGAAAACGACAATTTTGTGGTCATAGAAACAATTCTGAGTACAAACTTCATGTCAGTAGGTGTGGGAGGTGGAATAAGGTCCCCGCAAAGATGTCTGCATCCAGGCCCCAGATCCTGTGAACTTGGCAGGCTACGTGGAAAGGGGATTGAAGGTCGCTAGTGAGTGAACTCTAAAATAGGGACATTGTCACAGCTTATCCAGGTGGCTCCTTAAAAGGGGAAGCAGGGGAGGGGAAGCAGAGCTGTAGACTCCAGTGAGGTGGCCCCTGATGACCGAGCCTGAGGTCATCACTTTGAAGATGGGCGACAGGGCCACAAACCAAGGGAAGCAGGCAGCCCCAAGGAGGTGGGCTTCCGCAGAGCCTCTGCAGGAGACGCAGACCTGCCCACACCTCCACGTTAGCCTGGTGAGGCACCTGCCAGACTCCAACCCCCAGGGCCAGATCCCCAAGGTCATGCGTCTGTTGTTCCTATAGGACGTCCACACAGTGAAATACTCTGCCATGAAAAAGAAGAAAATGTTACCCATTGCAACAGCACGGATGGACCTGGAGAACATTATGCTAAGTGAAATAAGCCAGTCAGAGAAAGATATGTACCATATGATCTCACTCATATGTGGAATCTAATAAATGAACTGAACTAATAAGGCAAATAGAGACGGACTTATAGATGGAGAGCAGGACAACAGCTAGTGGCGGGAGGATGGTTGGGGGTGGAGGGATCGAGCAAAAAGGACAAAGGACTCATGGACACGGACAACAGTGGGGTGATTGCAGGGAGCAGGGGGAATAAGGGACTAAATGGTAATGGAAAAAATACAGCAAAAAAATTAAAGTGAAGAAAAAACATAAGACATTTGTGTTGCGTTAAGCCTGTGAGTGAGCAGGGCCGTCCCGGCAGCAACAGGGAGTGCACGCCATCGGTCTCTGGGCAGTGGGGCAGAGGTCAGGCTTCCCCTGATTACCTGCAGCTGGCTTGGAGACTTGCCCTCGGGGTCTGTACTGCTGGGTGGTGGGGAAGATATGGGCTTCCTGAGGCCAGAGGGCCAGGTTTCCTCTGTCTCATCATGAGTCTTTTTCTAGAGAGAATTCTGGGTGAGGACAGAGAGGGTTGGGGTTGGAATCTGAGCCCTGACTTCCTAATTTGAGAATGAGAAGGTTAGATCATTTCAAGGGAAGACCAGCTCCCCCTGCGAATGGCCCTGTTTACGTCCATGAGGAGATGTGGGCGTATGCACGTGTGCAGAGCTCATGATGTTCACATGACGTTCATCACTTCAGGTGTGCAAAAGCCTCCAGGCTTGCATCACTGTGTCGCCTGGTTCCGAAGAGTGAGGACGTGGGTCATTCTGCTCATTCCACTGCGTTTGAAAGGCCTGTGCTTCCTGTGTTAGACAACACCTTCTGAGCTTGCTTGTAATTCCTCAAACGTGGGGTTAAACAACCGGAGTGAGCTCAGCGAGATGGGCTGTGTGACTGGCAGTCACAGGCAGGGGTGGGTCACTACACACAGATGGGGCACTGGGCTCTACCTGCCTCCAGGTGATTCTGTGTCTCCCAAGTCCCTGAATCCTAGCCACTACACTTACTGAAGACTTAATGAATGAGAAATGAGTGAGTGAGTGCATGAATGAGGGAGTGCATGAATGAGAGAACGAGTGAATGAGGGGTGAATGAATGAGTGAGTGAATGAGTGAGAGAAAGGGAATGAGTGAGTGAGTGAGTGAATGAGTCAGAGAATGAGTGAATGAATGAATGAATAGGCTGCCTCCTTGCTGCTTGTCTTTGTTCACCCCATTCTCTGCACACTCCAGCTGGGAAGTGGGAAAACACAGCTGGCTGGCTGCTCTGACCCAAGACTTGCATTCCTCTCCCCCAGCCTCTCTCATAAATAAGATACAATTGTCTTTTTGGAGAAACTTACACATTGCTTTGACAAGTAGAATTCTTATAATAATGAAAATGAAGTAGAAAGAACATATATCCCTTCAGAGTCTTACGTAAAATACATGAGCAGTTCTAAGGAATAATAAGGCTTGAAAAACAACCAGGAGAAAACGAATTTCTGCCTCAGACTGAGCTGTGACGGCCTGAACCACCGACCTGACGGATCTCCGTGCCTCTCCCTTGCTGTGTTCTCGCTTGGCTCTCAGGAACTCACTTCCCACCTGCTCCGCTGTCCGTGGAGCCCTCCACGTCTGGGTGTGGACCTGCGCAGCCCGAGTTTTCCCTGCTGGTCTTCTCTTTGAATGAATTGAGATTGTCTGTCCAAGTACATTGACTAATGCCACGAAGCATGGGGTAATTCATCTCTTTGATCTTATTTTCCCCACCATGTGAAACGAACACTACATCAGAGGTTGACCTGGAGGGGCCGCCAGAAATAATAATGAGAGAAGAAAGCAGAGGATGGTTTTCAGATATTAGGTCTTAGAGTGTTCGATTTTCCCCAAAGGCCTGAAACATTTTAAATTTTCATCTGAAAAAATTTCTTAAATAAAAGGTAAATTACTTACAGAGTATGCCTAACAATGTGTAGTGTAAAGAGCACCCCCTTAGGTCAGTTGACGGTCCCCTCTGTCACCAAAGGAGAACAGCCTTTGGGGGAACGCGCTCTCTCCTTCCCGTCCTGAAGGTCACAGCCGCAGCCAGCACAGCCACACAGCCCCTGCTTTCCGTTTCCCATGGTGCTGGGGCACCGCTCAGGAAATAAGCACGAGCAAGTCTGTTCGTTTCCTAAAAGCCATGAGAAAAATGTGAACTGCTGGGAAAGTTGCACCCAAGGGAAAAGGCTCACGCTCAGACACTGTGAGCCTGTTCGGTTACTTTTCTCAAGAGTCCACTTCTCATCCCTGGGTCGGGAAGCCTGTGGCCCGAGGAGAAAGAGCCCCCTGTCCAAGGTCATGGGGCTGGGGAAGGACTAAGCTTCAGAGACCTCTGCCAGGGCCAGGGACGTTGGCTGTGGCAGAAACAGGGCTCTCAACCCGCTGCCCCTGTCAGCTCCTCTGCAGGGCATGAATTTGATGTGTTAAGTATGTTTACTGGATGCCTTCCATCCCCATCAAAGATTTTTATAACATTTCTTTTTCCTACTCCCCAAGCTGCCTTTGCTTGTGGTGGTGGCCTCAGCTCTTGCAGAATGAGTTCTGTGTTTAGGTCACCAGCAGGCAGAAGTGTAAGTGAGGAGGCATGCCCTAAGGGACTTCTGGGACAGTAGCCATCATGAGAATAGGAGTTGACACAGAGAAAGTGCGGAGTAAGCAGCTCTGCTGGGTGGTGGGCAGAACAGGGAAATCCTGGGGGGCAGAGACAGGAAAGGAGAGAGCACAGTGTCTGAGGGGTCTCCCGAGACAGCAGGGGAGCGCAGGGCCAGCAAAGGGCACCGTGACCGAAACAGGACGGGCCACCCTAGCACTGCACACCAGAAGAGGCAGAGTATCCAGCTTGATTGTTTTATAAAAATAGCTTCCCTGATCCAAAAGGTCGGGAAACGGGCTGAGAAGGCAGAACCCGTGGAGGATAATAACAATTCAAATGAGACCTCTGCCTTATTCTTCAGCAGGGGTGCTGACTGTTATAGTTCCTCTCTTGTTTTCAGGGGCCGATGTTACAAGAGCGCCAGGCATGAGACAATGGGAAGTTATGTGGCCTGGGTCTACAGAAAGCATTCAAATTCAAAATTTTAAAACATTGTTTTTTCCAAACATGACCATTAGCCTCTGGGTGAGGACCACTGGGCAGGCTGCTAGCATGGGGCCTCTCCTCTCTGGACAGCGGGCGTCAAAGGGTGGATGGGTGGCCCACTGACGTTCCAAGCTCACAGTGGTTAAAATTAGACTGAACTCCTGTGTCCCCACCACTGCCTCACAACGGGTTGTCTTTTTAGTGTTTTTGAGTCTGCTGTTCTGTAATTAATCTATGCCCAAATCATTAACCTATGTTAATGGGCATCAATCTGAAGAAAATGAAAATACTAACTTGAAAAGATATGTGCACCCCCATGTTCATTCGGCATTATTTGTAACAGCCAAGACATGGAAACAACCTATGTGTCCATCAATGGGTGAATGGATGAAGATGGACAAAAAACCGGCTAAATAAAATGGGATACACACCCACACACAATGGACTGGCATTCAGCCATAAAAAGGGAAGGGACTCTTGCCATGTGTATCAACGTGGACAGACCTAGAAGGTATTGTGCTCCGTGAAATGAGTCAGACAAAGACAACTGCCATATGATTTCACTTACACATGGAATCTTACAAAAAAGAAAAAAGAAAAATATCCTTGATAAAAATACAGCAGCCTGTTAATGTCTTATATAGTGCTTTAAGTGTTTTAAATGGACTCTTGCCTCTACTTTCTCATTTGGTCGTCGCACGAAGTAAGAGAAACTATTGTGATTTCTTGTTATAGACAAGGACCTCGAAGTTCTAAGACAGCCGTCCGCAATTTTAGACCACCCCTGTTCGCGTGCAGCCTGCGAGCTAAGGAGGATTTTCCTATTTTTAAATGCCTGGGGGGTGGGGGGAAATCAAAAGAAGAAGAAGGTTTATGATGTGAAAATCACATGAAATTCAAATACCAGTGTTCATTAGAAAGTTTTACTGGGAGACGCACCTGTGCTCGTGTGTTAAATGATGTCCCTCGGCGGCTCTCACGTTCTGTCTGCACAGTGGAGAGGCTGCGGCAGAGGCTCTGCATTGGGTGAAACTGAAAGTACCAGGTGGGGCGCACATAGGCGCAGGCTGAGAAGTAACGCAGTCATCGATAAGTGATAACACGAGAGTAAACTGTTTTGCGCACGCACAATTGTGAACCCACGTTTGCCCCACCCTGTGCTTATTCACTGACCAGCCCTTTAAGGAGCAAGTTAGCTGACCGCTGCTCTGGGAGGCTAAGTGACTTGTCCCCAGTGACACGTTGTAGGGCCGTGCTCTAGAACCCGAATGTCGATCTTTTGACTCTCTTAAAGGTCAGGCTCACTGGCTAGATGGCTCATCGCTTTGTAGGCAAAAATAAAAGGAATAGTTCTATGCTTTTGAACTGCTTGGGGACCGCCAGGCTTCTCAGCTTCCATTTCAACTGTAAAATGCTTCAATTATGGAAGCAGGACGAGCAGAAAATTCACAGGCCAGGCCTGCGAGCACAGCTGGCATGAACACCTCTCCTGGCCACTCATCAGACAGCCCCTGCCTCTGTCCCCAGCCACCCTCTGAGCTGAGTGTCACCTGCAGGACGCTCATCTCTTCCAAAAGCAGCATGACAAGATTTATTCTTCGCCTGGCCCCGGCCATAATACTTAACAAGAGTGCTCCGCACTCCGTGCTCTCGTGGCTAAGGACCATCAAAAGAGCAGATGGTGCAAAGAAGCCGCACCCTCAAACCCTACCTCAATGGTGGCCTCAACTGAAAAAAAAAAGCTGTTTTCACGACTACGGCAGTATCTGCCTAGCTGACAGGGCACATAGAGAAAGCGTTTAGACTCCAGGATGGGTCTGCTGCGGGACAGACTTGCTCACGGTCGCGGACAGCCGGGAAGCCCGCCAGCCGTTCTCACCAGGGAGCAAGTTGCTCAGAGTTTTTAAACAGGAGCAAGATGGCCAATTTGGGCAGTTTCCCAGATATTACTGTGTTAGCCCATGGTAGCCGTTAATTTGCTCTTTCTGCATGGATTCTCAGAAAATTAATCACATCCCTATCCCAATATAAATATATTAACATATTTCAAAGCCCAGTTAATTTTTAGAACAGTCTGAGTTTTGAAATAAGGCCCATTCTCCCTCCCTTGTGTTGGTGTTGGTAGCCAGGAATTTCTACTTCAGCCTTAGAAAACAGTGTATTTCTTTTCCTAAAATTACATGGGGTGATAAAAGCAATTACTCATTAGGGGTTCACATGCTGTGATTGCTGATATGTATTATGGTTACTAATGAGTTTGTCAAGAATAAAGACAAAACACACAGATATACAATACGAACATTTGTAAGGGATATAGCTAGTTGTACGGCAGTTTATTTCATCATCATTTTCTTCATCATTACTAATAAAAGCCTATTGGGAATGCATCTGGCTTGATTTTCTACAAAGCTGTCCATCAGGGGCACCTCTGCCAAGGCAGAAATTATTCAAAGGCAGTGAGGATGAGTAGGGCCGAGACTGATGGCCTGTCGGCGTTCAAACTTGTGCCAGGTGGCACAGCCCTCATGATGCATACAAAGTGTTTTGTGATTTATCCTACCAGTGCGAGTCTTGCTTTCTAGGTTTTTATTTCAAAGTGATTTAAGATCGACAGAAAAGTTGCAAAAATACTGTGAGGGCAAAATATTTCCCTATGTATTGTACTTCACCCAGATTCCTCAAACTCAAACATTTTGCATTTGCTTTATCATTTTTTGTACACACAGAGCAAGGTGGCTATAATTCTGTTTTTTGTAACCTCTGAGGGCAGGTTACAGACCCGAGGCTCCCTCCTCGCCCAGCGCGTCGCTGTGGGCATCCCCAAGCCAAGGGCATTGTCTGTCCAGCCACCACAGTGCAGTTACTAACCAGCAAGCTCACGCTGTCAGGGTAAACTGGGGGAGTAGGTGTGGTTTATAGATGTCATTCAAATTTTACCAATCGTCTCACAAACAGCCTTCGGAGCAAAAGGGGAAGAAATCTGGTTGAAGAGTCAATCTATGTGCACAAATTGTTTGGTTTTCTTTTCTCTTTAGTCACCTTTAATCTGTGATTTCCACTCTGATGACCTTGACCCTTTTGAAGGGTTTGGGCCATTTATTTTGAAAAGCATCAGTTTGCCAATTCCTAAATTTCCTTGTGATTATGCCCACACTACGTGTTCTGGGAAGGAGATGGCAGGCGGCATTTGGCCCTATATTGGTGCATTGTTTCAGGAGACCCATGGTGTCTGTTTGCCCAATTGTAGACACTATTAACTGTGAACACTTAGTCAGGTAGTACCAGCTGGGTTTTTCCACTGTAACTTTTCTGTACTTTCCTTCGTCTTGTGTGGGGTTACAGTGAGACTACTTGACTGAAACAATTATTACTATGAGGTGGTTGCCACATTGTGATTTTCCAGTCTCATTTCCTCTGCATGTATTACTGTGTGGAAGAGCTTTTCCTTCCTGGCACACTTATTTACCTATTTCTATTAGGATAAACAGGACCTTTTGTTGTATTCAGTGAGTTGTAAGCTGTTATTATCATTGCTTACTGGGATGCATATGTCGTCCTCGGTTAGCTGATATAAGAGGTGAGCAGAAGGCCACCAGCGCTGCATTTCTAGTTCTGGCAGCACCAGGAAGGGGCTGCAGACGTATGAGCTGGGAGGCCCGGGAGCTCTGGGTGTGGGAAGCACAGGATAGATAGACTCTAGTGTCTCTGGGCGATGGAACCCCTACTAACTGGGAGGGGGTGGGGCCCCAGGCAGAGCGCAGGCTGTGGAAGGTGAGGCGAGGCTGCAAACAAAGATGGATTTAGCGTTAGACTCCTTGAGAGCAGTCCACCAAGGACACATACTGGGGAACTGCCTAGCACTGGAACAGAGACCCAGAGTGCAGGGAAGAAGCAACACGGAAGGGGCAGACCAGGGGTCGTCCAAGACGGAGGCCTGGGCGGGCAGCCAGCCAGCAGCCCGAGGGTACTGGAAAGCTCACCTAGAGGTGAGAGGGTGGGGTTTCGGGAGTGCCTGTGATTCAAATGTCAGAAAGGAAGCTGAGCAGGGAGCTTTTTCACATGGCACCAAGCCGAGATAAAAGCAATTTCGAAAAGGAGGGAGTAGTCAGTGGAGCCAAACTCTGAGGCTGGATAGACTGACTGATGGATGAGATGAGGCCGCAAACCTGACAATGAGGAAGTCAGTGTCACCTTTAAGAGAAGCAGCTCCATAATTTCCAGGTGAACAAGGTAACGTGAGGACTCAAGAACAGTGAATACAAAATACACCTTCAGGGAGTTTAGCTGTGAAATGAAGAGCAAAAGTGCCAGGGTGAGGCAGGAGCAAGAGGACTTTTCTTAGACTGGACATTGTCACCACCGCTTCCTCTAAAGGACAGAAAAGGGGACAAGATTGGGAGTGCCTGTGGGCCCACCACCCTCCCACTTACTGTTGATTCAGCTGCTCAGATACCCTGGGCCCGTGGAAGGTGGAAAGTCCTACCCTAGCTGGAATCCAGGAGGGGGCAGGCATGAAATTACAGAGAGGTCGTGGCACAAGGAGGAAGGTGGGTGGTGGGGCCGATTTTCTCAGTGTGGTCAGCGTGAAGGGAGAAAGAGAGTGGATTTGGAGCTGTCTGAGGCGGGGAAATGACTTTGAACAGAGGTCATAGGACCGAGACAGGCCTGAAGGTACTGCAGTGGTGTTCACGCACAGGTGAAAACCTGACTGTGCTCGCAGTGTTAGTGGTGAGTACGTGGACACCTCAAGTCCTTTATGGATCTGGACAGAGGAATGTGAGGGGATGGGGGTGTTGTGAGCATGTCAGGCTCCTTCAGAAAACAGATGGCTGTCGAGGCAGGACCAAATGTGTGTGAGGGTTGGAAGAGGGAGAGTCAAGGGCGGTGGGGAGAGCCTCGGCCTGCACGGGTCCCACCTCTGAAGGGAAGGGGAGGTAGGAGGACCGGCCAGGAAGGCTCTCAGGCTTTAGTGCAGCCTTCAGCAGTTTGGCCAAGCCAATGGGAAATCCTGGAGACAAAGTGCCCTGCTAAAGAAGGGTCCATCTTGCAAGAAGGAGTGGCCTTCATCCTCCAGCCCGGGGCAGGCCTTGGCTCACTCAGCAGCAGGGATTTGAGTGACACATTCCACGGCTGCCAGGTGAGCATGTGATGAACTTTCTATTTTTCAAAATCAACTCCCTGGGAGCAAGATGATCACCAGGAAGCCTCCATGTAGGAGGACGTGTCGTCTCCGATCTGTGGGGGTGTAGGGCTGGAAATTGAGCCCTGGTGCATGGACTCAGGGGCTGTGGAAGGTTCGAACTTTTGACCAGAGTGAGAGAAGGAGAACTGGAATAGCACCCAGGTAAATCACCCGTGAGCAATGCCGAGGCCCTTCCATCACTGAATCCAAATGGGCAGGAGGGTGGGAATCCCGCCCTGCAGAGGCGCCCAGACCTCTATGCCGATTTAATAGGAATATGAGCTGTGGTGCCTTAGACTGAGACATTTGGGAGTTCCCTAAAGGTCTTCGCTGGTTCCCAGAAAGTTCAGGACACGTGGCTGAACTTTGGGAAGTGGCTGCTATGGCGTCTAGCAGCACTGAGATGAGGGCGAGGTGAGCGAGGCAGGGCTGTGCGTGTGAAGGGGTGGGTGCTGTCTTTGTTGAAAATTTGATATTTTGTCCATCGTGGATTTTTGGCACCAATTTTGTTTAGTATTGCCTTACAGTGTTTTTGGGGGTACAGAGGTTTGGACACCCCCTTAAACAGCCCCACTCTAGCCCCAGCCTTGTTTCACTTCTGTGATCATTTCTTTCTGTTCTTGGTGCTGGGCCATCTCATGAAATGGCAAAGGTGTGGAAGGAAGGACACGCCATTAAGGATGCGAACCATTGGAAGAAGGAATAAGGATCTCCTGTTTAGTGCTTCCTGGATCAGACTTCGGATGGCTTTCTGCTGTGTGTTCATAAGGGGAGTGGCTTCCTGATGGATACATTAAAAGATTGACTAGAACATCCAGGCCCCAGCTGAGGCTGGGTAAGTTGAATTTTTAATAACACTAATAGCACAATGATAGGCAGGTCAGCGGAACATAGTAAGCGCTCTATTAAGTGTTTGTTGAATGAATGAAAGCAGGTTCACCAAGATTTTTATGAGACATCAAAGGTCATTTCGGAGGATAAACAAGAAAACCAGGAAGTCAAAACTTTTTTCTTCTGGCTATCCTGATTACAGAACGTTGTCAGGTCGAGTTCACTAATTTATCACCCCCTGGTATGTGTCTGAGGGTCCTGTTGCTTCTAGTGTAGATAAATACCATAGAAACAGAGAAACAGAGCTGATTAGATAGGTAGAAAGATAGACAGATGATAGATAGAGATTTACTGTAAGGAATTAGCTCACAGGATTATGGAGACTGAGACACTCAAAGTTTACAATCAACAGACTGGATGGCCTAGAGAGCTGAGGCGTAAATTCTAATCCAAGTCCAAGGTCAGGAGGAAGCCGATGTCCCAGGTCTAAGACAATGGAATTGGCAGAGAGAAAGGACTCTTTCTTTCCCAGCTTTTTATTCTGTTCAGCCCTCCAAGGGGACCATCCACACTGGGGAGCCCATGGCTTTCCTCAGCACACAGATCGTATATTTATTAACCCGCAAACACCCCGGGACACACCTGGAAGTCACGTGTAACCACATATGTGGGCACTCCGCAGCTCCTCCAGGTCGACACAGCATGGTGGCCATCTGAACATCTAGGAACATAAAGGGAGGTCTGTGAATCAAATATTTAAATAAGTGGTACTTTCTTCCATTTTTTCCTGAAAAGATAACTTCCTCTCGGGTGGTTCGATACCAAAGGAAACGAGAACTGGACCTGGCTAACTGCCAAGTTTTCAGAGTTACAAGGCCGCCCCAGTGAGACCATTGACCAAGGGGAGGCTGTAGGAAAGAGCGCTTCCCCACGTAACGCTACGTGACCCTAAGGTACATGAAAGACATAAAGGACCCAGTGACAGGCGGCAGTCCCTGGGCCAGGAGAGCAGTCTTAGTTCCGACTGCATGTCATTGTCCTTCAAGGTATGAATGAGCAAGGGGCACCGCCAGGAGACTTCTGTTTTTAGCTACTGTTTATGTCACTTGAGAATAAATTCAATTAGTTTTCTGACTTGGCACTGGACTTTTGAATTCATTGCTCTGAACCCAGCTGTTCCGTTGTGCGATTTTTCCATGCTCAGCAACTCCTGAGTAGTGAGCAAGCGGGAGCCAGAGGATGGCTGCCCTCTGGCCACCCAGCTTGCCTGGGGCCGGGCAAGGAAGTGAGGGCCTAGCAGTCCCCCCAACCCTGTCCCGGGGCCAGATTTCTATGTTTTTAACAAATGAGTACAGAATGAGTTGGAAACTCTTCTTTGGAAAGAGATTTAATCTTTGCTTAGAAAATTGTTTTCAAGTTTTGTAAGTAGTCAGTGGTAAGGTTTTTTTTTAACAGGAGACAGTGACATCATGTTTTGGTTGTAAAGATAATAGAACCATAGCAAAATTTCTTCATATCTCTTTTAAAAATGTTCTTTTTCGAAAGGAGTTATTTTCTCATTTATTTATTTGATTTTTGCATATATCACCTTTTCTTTGATGGCACAGATGGATAAAAAAAATTGTTTTAAAACTAAATGCTACAGCCCTGGCTGGTGTGGCTCAGTGGATTGAGCACAGACTGGGAGCCAAAGGGTCGCTGGTTCGATTCCCAGTCTAGGCACATGCCTAGGTTGCTGGCTGGGTCCCCAGTGGGGGCCACATGGGGGGCAACTGCACATTGCGGTTTCTCTCTCTTTCTTTCTCCCTCTCTTCCTCTCTCTCTAAAAAAATAAATAAAATCTTTTTAAAAAACCCTAAATGCTACAGTCAGGTGTGACATAATTATTTCATCCTCTTAAAGTGGCCCAGTAAAGCTCACATCACAAGTAAAGGTGTGTATCTCTCATGGGTGTATGAAACCTATGGGCCAGCTTGGCTAGGTTGCAGTACTCAGTCATTTAATCCAACGCTGGCCTGGGTGTTGCTGTGAAGGTATTTGGTAGATGTGATTAGCATCTAAAATCAGTTGACTTAAGTAAAGGAGTTTGCCTTGGACAATGTGGCCAGGCCTTGTCACATCAGTTGTGAGGCCTGGAGAGCAAAAACAGGCTTTCCCAAGCATAGGAAATTCTGCCTGAAAACTGCACCATTAATTCCTGCTCTAGTTTCCAGCCTGCCCTGTGGATGGCAGACTTGTCAGCTCTACCACTGTATGAGCTTATTTCTTAAGATACATGATGGAGAGAGAGAGAGAGAGAGAGAGAGAGAGAGAGAGAGAGAGAGAGATCTTTATATATGCGCAGACACTCCGTTTCAGCTTCTGGAGAACGCAGTCTGTCGCCGTTGCTGCCAAGATGTCTATTGTGTTGATTCTGTTTCTCTAGGAGACGCTGACTGAGCACAGGGAAGAGCAGGGGGCAGGGATGGATTGATGGGAGCTGACTGTGATGAGCACAGAGGGGTAGGGAGTGGTCAGGTGGCCTTAGGACTTGGAGAATCCGCAAAACAAGTAGAGATGACAAACAACAGGTTAAGTGAGAAAATAAATCAACTTTAAGAGATCGAAAAAATTAAATTAGGTGTTTCACCAACCAGGTTGGCAAATATTCCAAAGATTGACAGCCTCCTTCATTGGTGTGGTGGGGAGAAAACCAAACTCTCAGACACCTGTGCTGGGAGGATCCAAGGCTTACCCCCCCCACCCCATGGGAGGGAATTTGGTGAATCTAACAAAAACTTCATGGTTGTTTATCACTGGATCCAGCGTTCCCAGTTCAAGGCATTTGCCCTGAAGATGTACCTTCACAAATGTGAAAAACACAGAGGGTTATTCTTTGCATTATTTTTTTGAAACAGCAAAATATTGGAAGTAACCTAAGTGCCTATGCATAAAAGATTGGTTAATAAAGTCTACTACATGGACACATGAGAGTTCCGTGTAACTACATTAAAAAAGAAAGATTTCTATGTATGGGTATGAAATGATTTCTAGGATATTGTATTAGGTGAAAATCAAGGAGGAAATGAATATAGATAGAATGCCAACTTTTAAATAAGGAAGTGAAAACAAGAATGTGTGTGTGTGTTTGCTTAATTTGCAAAATAAAAATTGCAGTAAAAAAGAAACCCCAAAGGCAGAACTAAGGAAATGGTTTCTGTGAGATAATAGGAAGTACATGTGTTGGTCTGTCCCCCAGTTCCTGACGCAGGCTCCTGAAACCTTGCATTGTATGTTGCTTCTGTTCTAATGACACTGGCTGGCTCCTACTCAAGGACCAATCAGGAAATGGCATT
Organism: Carollia perspicillata; assembly: GCA_004027735.1. Classification (NCBI taxonomy): domain Eukaryota; kingdom Metazoa; phylum Chordata; class Mammalia; order Chiroptera; family Phyllostomidae; genus Carollia; species Carollia perspicillata. The sequence goes on from PVKM010001528.1 coordinate 28,053, forward strand.
TGTGATGGCTCATGCTGATGTGACGAAGCCTCCATAAAATCCCCAAAGTGCAGGGTTTGCAGAGCTCCCAGGTGGGTGAACCGGTGAGGATCCGGGAGAGTGGTGCCGAGAGATGGCCTGGAAGCTCCGCCCCTTCCCTCCCGCCCTGCCCTGCGCAGGCCTTCCATCAGGATGTTCCTCTTATCCTTTATCATAGCCTTTTATTACAAACCAGCAAACATGAGTGACCTGTTTCTCTGGGTTCTGGAGCCCCTGTAGCCAATTCCTCAAACCCAAGGAGGCAGCTTTTGGCACCTCCCATCTGGACATCCCAAAGACACCACCCTGATCCATTTTACTGATGGGATTGCGATGTGAAACACGAGTACACAAGAAGTGGCCACACACTGAAGGCCTCCCTCCAGGAGACCCATGGGTTCCTGGCGGTGGAGGGTGCTCCCTGAGGAGTTTCAGGGGCAGGCTATGTCTGCGACAGTTTCCAGTTCCAGGGGTTGGAGTTGTGTTGGAATGTCCCCTGGAAAGGGTAACACAAGTGCCCTTGTCCTGCACCTCCTTCCACGAGACAGGAAGCACATTAGCTGGTGAGCTTAGGGTTCTGGAGGCCAGATTTCTATGGCCTGTAAACTGGATGATGAACAGCCTCGGACTTTGAACGGTGCCCAGAGCCAGAAAGGGCTCTGTTGCAGGTTCAGGTTGCTACACCGGCAGGGCTGCTGCTGGGTCACGTGATCTGCCAGTCTACAGTGTGAGGATATCAGTGGTAGCAAAGGCTGCTGTGTGGCGTTTGTCTCAAGTCCCCACAAGAAAACCACGGAGCAGGGCCTGGCTGGCATTCTAGAGCAAGGCCATGCCATCTGGAGCAGAAGATCTTGCACCTGGCATGCTGCTAGGGCCCTGCACAGATGGGATACCTGGGTGTAAGGGGCCAGGCAACCACGTAACCACCCTTGCCTCCCACGGGAACACCTCCAGGAATCCAGAAGGCTGGCGTCAGTCTCTCATAACATGGAAGAGGTGCCCCTGGGACTGAGCCTGGTCAGGCAGCCCAGACTCCCACAACGACCATCGCCATGGGGCCAGCGGCCCTCTCAGACGGAGGAGCAGGGCCAAGTCTGGTTCTGGTTTATGGATGGGCCAGCTCCATCCGTGAGCCTGGGCTGAGCTGTTGGCAGCTGCCCTTGACAGTGATGAGGGGAGTGAATGTGGAGGGTAGAGGTCCCATTCCTGCTTCAGTGCCCGGCTGTTTTTACTAGCAGTGCTTTGATTCAGTCTTAATGTCAGACATGCCTTCTGTTCATCCCTCTTGTTTGTTAAAATTGATTTAGGTGTTTGTGGACTTTTTGTCAGTATACAATTTATAATGAGTTTTTTTGTGTTCCTTCTACTATCAGCTGCACTGAATTTATATATAAAATATAATTCATACTCTGCTAAAGAGAAACAGTGTGAGCATATTTTTTGTCAGTATATAATTTATAATGAGTTTTTTTGTGTTCCTTCTACTATCAGCTGCACTGAATTTATATATAAAATATAATTCATACTCTGCTAAACAGAAACAGTGTGAGCATGGTTGTCTCTTTACTTCCTCAGGTCTTATATATCCTTTAAAATATTGTTCATGAAGGTTTATACATTCTTCGGTTAACTCCTGTTTCATGCTGGTTTTGTTGTGCCCTCTTTGCTAGTGTGAATTGGTTAATGAAGGTATATTACAGTAACTATACACGATAAAAAGCCAGTATCAGATGAGATTGGGCATGTTCAGGGTGGCGTGGCCGTAGACTGTAAACAGCCAGCATCACTGCTTTGGAAAGGAAGTGGACTTTTGCAGTAGGTTCCTGTTTATGAAGTGAAGACACATGAAGGGCACCGTGCGCATCCAGCTCCCTCCACGGGAAACCATGCCCCCAGCCCCGCTCCCCCCGACTCTGGTCAACATCACCACTCTGGTGCTCTTTTCCCAAAGTCACAGCATGTCCTTTTACAGAAACTAAAATGATGTGAATTCCTGTATAGCCTTCATATTTACATACCTTGAAAGTTTTCATTTCTTTCATATCTTCTCAAGTTTGACTCATTTCTTAACTCAAAAGAGAGGGACTTGGAAGGTACTTTTGGCTCCAAAAGCACACAACCTGATTTCAGTATTTACTAACATTTGTGTCGGCTGCTAGGGAGATAATTAGTTTATATAAACTGAGATGAATTATAATTTGTTGGTTTTTGTAAGAATTATCGTTACAGTTTAGGACAAAAGTGGCTTATGATAGCTGGGTATGGGGCAATCATTCAATTACTTGTTATTGAAGTGGCAGTTTATGGAAGGGAAAATATGGTTAGAGTTTAATAAAAGTATACATTAGAGAATTACATCCTTGATGCATGGTAACAAGGAAACATTTTTTTCTTAATGAAAATGCTAACAGTCTGATTTGTGACTTTGACATTACTTATAAGTAATGCCAAAGTTCCATAAACATTGCTCTTGAGAATTGTATTTATTGCTGAGAAATCTTAGTCCCTTTAGAATAAAAATTCAGTGGTAGGGTGTCTAACATTTAAACTTGTTCGGAAAACAGAAGAAAATTAATTCCAGAATAATACAATTGGGTGTATGTGTGCCAACTGAAATCCATTTTTTCCTATGCCCTCTAAGTGAAGAAGGCTGGACACCTTTTGCTGTTACTCACAATGCTGATTCTACTGAGGAGAAATGATAGAAACCTTCGGTCAGATTTATGGGATTTATCATTTTCGTTTACATATTCAGCCAAAGTAGAATTATGCGATAGGTTTTTTGTCTAGATGAGTTCTCCCCTAAGCTCTCTTTTCTAGAATGTCTGTCTTCCCAATAACTTGCACTGTCTTACCAATAAATCACACTGATGTTTTCTCTTGTATTTTCATTCTTGAGTCCTAATAGTTGTTTACATATCCGGGATACAAATTCCTTATCAAACGCATGATCACAAAAGTGTTTTCCCTTTCTGTGGGTTGTCTTTTCACTTCGGGAGGCCATCATTTGCAGCGGATGTGACCTAATCCGCTGACTGGAGTGAAGCCCCAAGGAGAACGCCTGGACAGCCCCAGGACCCGCGAAGAGACCTAGAACTCGAAACGGCCTTCGAATAAATGACTGCTGCAGGAGACAGGGGACAGGCCAAACCGAGGACACAGTGGGCCTTGTGGAGACTGAAGGACAATACAAAACCAGCTGGATTCTGTCTCTCTTTAAAGTCCTTCAATGGCTTCCCATTGAATTGAACATAAATACCAAACTCCTCGTCACAGACCAGAACCTGGACATTCGAGCGCAGGTGCAAAACAGCAGCAGTGCACCTGGGCTGTCGAGCATACAGAACCTCAGATCCTGCCCCAGACCTTGAAGCAGAGTCTGTATTTTATAAAAGTCCCCAGGTGATTTGTCTGCATATGAAAGTATGAGGGGCATCGGCATACATGATCATAAATGAATAGTTTAAACTACGTGGCGATAGTCAAGGTATTTATTTTCTCGTAGAAGGAGCCACTAATATGTTACATTTGAGGCCTAAAATCCAAGAGTGAAATCCTGCTGGTACAATGCCTCAAAAACACCTGAGTGCTTTTGCCCCAATTTGCTGTGCCCCTCTGCCAAATAGATCATCTAAGGAAAAACAAATCCCATCCATCAGCCCTTTCTAGAACACATATAAGATCAAATGATAACTTACAAAATACAAAACAAAGGTAGCAAGAGTTTTTAAACGGTATGTGGGATGTCTGTGTCAAAGAATTATGGGAGAGTGAAATGAAAATGAGACCAGTTTTAGGAGAAGATCATATTTGTCAGGTGTGGTGGGCTCAGCTATATTCCCTCAAAGTTGTACGTCATAGCCTTAACCCCCAGACCTCAGAATGCAACTGTGTCTGGAGGTCAGGCCTTTAGAGAGATACTTCAGTTGCAGTGAAGCCATTAGGGTGGTCCCCAATCCTGTCCGACTGGTGTCCTCAGAAGAACAGGAGATTGGGACACAGGGAGAGACACCAGGGGCACTCGGGCACAGAAAGGACCATGTGAGGACACGGTGAGGAGGTGGCCACTTGCAAACCACCAGCAGATGTCTTACGAGAAACTGAAACTGCTGACACTCTGACCTAGCACATCCACGCTCCAGAACAGTTAGAAAGTATCGGTTGGCTAAGCCATCCATTCTGTGGTATTTTGTCATGGCCGCCTGAGCAAACCAACACAACCGTCAACCCATCTTGTGTTTGGGGGGGGAAAGTGTAACTTGATGGGAGAGCCAAAGAAAAAGATGGTTACAGTTCATGAAAATACTTTATTTTACTTTAGAATAGGTAACACGCACACATCACAAAACTCGGTTGTTATAGAAAGGGTATACAGTGGAAGAGAACTTTCCCTAAACTCATCTGGGTCAGGACGCCCAGTTCATTCCTCATCCTAATGATAGTCTGTACCGGCTCCTCCAGCATTTTTCCAGTTATACCCTGCGCCTAGAGAGGTGTGTGTGCCTGCATGTTATCTTACGATATGTGCCAGCGACAGGAGATTTTAACTTTTGTCCAAATGAGTCTATGACCAGTATGTTTTGCAAGGCAACCTGTTGGTTTTGGCCTATTTGCTTATTATTTTTCACACATATACATATATTTCTGCTCTCCAGCTTTTTTATAATGTATGTTGTGGCTCCTCTTGTGTCAGGGCATGCATAGCTGTCACATTTTGTCACTGCTCCACAAAGTTCCACAAGTTTTAAACTAGTCTTTCAGAACTGAACATTTTTACATGAACAATCTTTGGCTTTTATAAACAGCGTAGCAATGGGTAGTTTGGACATTGGTCATTGTGAAGGTACCTGGATGATTCATTCTTGAAATGGGAATGCTGGGTCAAAAGAAATGTGCACTTAAAGTTTTAAAAGGGCGTTGCTGTATTGCTCTCCATTGAGGCTAATTAATTCTCATGCCCACCAGCAGAATAATAAGGTGTCTGCTTCCCCGAACCCTTTCTAGAACTGTGGTGATAAATGGTTCCGAACCTCGTTTGCAGTGGTGGTAACCTGAACTTACACTTAATAAAGTGACATAAAGCTTTATACACACATTATACAGTTGTCGGATTCCCGATACTATTTCGCGGTGTATAATGTACACTTTTTTGCTCACTTTTTTGAGGGAAAAAATAAGGATGCACATTATACATGGGTAGTACCTGAAATACCTGGCATGTGTTCTTGTATTTTGTAATTATGTGTTACATAAAATTTCTTGTACCATGCTATGTTAAAAAATAAGCACTGAAATTCCTTTATAATACAAAAAACAAGTATCTAAATATAAATAAGTTAAACATTGAATTAAAAAATTAAAATGAAATATTTTTTTCCTGAAAGTTTGGGCCAAAAATGTGGGTGTGCATCATACATGGCAAAATATGGTAATTATGTAAGATATAAGCATTGGGGGAAATTGGGTGAAGGCTACACAAGGCCACTCTGTACTTATTTTTGTAATTTCCTGTGAATCTATAATTATCGTAAAGTAAAAAAATGAAACATAAAAAGCCATTAGAGGGCTTCTACCATCAGAGAGACTCTTATTGAGGCCCCTGGATGGAGACAAGGGCTTCTGTGGCATTATTTCCTGACCAGCTGGAAGAAAGTGAAAGCATGTGGGGAACTGGGTAGGGAGGGGCCTCACCAGGATCATTAGTGAGTCCGATAACCTATCAGGAGGCTGAATGGTTTTCACAAAATCAAACCTCTTTAGAATAGAAAGGCTTTTAAAACAAACAGTCCACTTGGATAATGTTGTCTGGGTGCCTTTGTCTGGTTGCGAGGTGGCTCTGGCCATAGGGATGGAAAGGAAGTAGAGTCAGAAGCTCTGCAACAGTCCACTCAATGGTTAGGTGTGGTCCAGTGAGTTTCAGTCCATCTCCCCTCGTGATGAACCCTTTCCCCTGGCCCCAGGGCAGTTTAGTTTAGTAAATTTTGATTGGAGGAAACAGAACCACATCTTCATAATTTCTAGTACAGAGAACTTGTCCTGGGACAATTTCCCTCTTCTGCAAACTTGTTTAAACTTGAGCCCTTTGTGGGGGTCCTGGTGCCTTACTAGGGAACCAAGGTTAAGAATGACGAGGATTCTTCCAACCTTTGAAAAGACCGTTGAAATTAATGTCTTTGTAGAAGTACAGAAATAAGCTCTAAAGAGCTCATTCAGATAAGGATGGTAGGAGTGTCCTGGTGGCCCGTGGAAGGCACTAACATAGGTGGGCATTTTTCGGTTTCCATGCAGTGCTTCCATAAACCACTTCTGCCTGGGCCTGAGTTTCCTTCCATACAATAAAGGCAAATATGGTACCTCACATGTTTAACCTTTCCCGACTTTATTTTACATTTAATTTTGATAGGGGACTCAAGACTTGGCAAATTTTAGCTTAAGGTAAAAAGTTGTAAGTCTAGCAAGTAATGTGTATGTTAAAGCTTTTGTTTCAGAAACTACAGATAAGGCCCATCCTGGCTCATAGGAAAACAGCCGGCGCTCTGGGCACTGACAGATTACCGCCTGGGGACATCCGGACCTTCGGTCTAGGGAGAGCAGAGGACCGACCACCCTCCCCTGGCAACAGCCAACTGCCCAGAACAGGAATGCTGCAGCTTTGCTCACCTAATCCTCCCTGAATTTCAAAGCCCTTATTACACCTTGTTTATCCACCCATCCCCACCTGATAAAAGGTCTGGCCTGGAAAGAAAAGACAAGATGGTTTGTTAGGGTATGAACCCGCCATCTTCTCGGATTGCCGGCCATCTGAATAAAGGGTCCATAAAAGATTCAATCGCTGTCATTGCTTATTGGATTTGGTAGCAACAGGCAGCTCGAACGCCGGTGTCTTTTCCGGTTCCAGTTTCATGTCTGTTCCTTTGGGGTACGCACGGAACTCCTATGTGAGATGAGGGACTTCTACTCCTGGAGGAAGACAGAATAGAGATTTCGACCCAGAACTCAGCACGTAGTATAGAGAAATATTTGAGAGCCTGAGCTTTGGAGCCACACTGCTTGTGTTCAAACCCTAGCTCTCCATGTGATTAACTGATGTAACCTCGCTGTACCTGAGCTTTTCATTTGTGAAACAAATGGGGATAAGAGTGTTTCCTTCACAGGGTTTTGGGATGAGGAAGCGCTTAGAATAGTGACTGGCCCACACTTAACACTATTTCCAATTGCAGGTCTCCTTGTCTCATGTGCGTAATTCACTTTCGCCCCTAGCAATCAGAAAGCTTCTGCAGTTTGGGCTTTTCCCCACTTTTCCTGTTACAAATTGTGCCTTGGTTCCGCCCCCCGCCCGGCGAGGGGTGGGACGAGGGGCGGGACGAGGGGCGGGGCCCCGGCAATTCCAGGGGGAGACTCGGTGGGCGGGCTTCCAGGCGCCGGCGCCGTGACGTAGAACGTTACCAGTTCACGCAGCCGCAGTGCAGGCCGGTCCCCAGCTCGGACTCCCTCCCACCCCCGCCTCTCTCTGTCACTGGCCTGGGTCACAGCCAGACCTCGGGCGGCGGGCCTGGATCTTCGGCGGCGGGCCCGGCTGGCAGGGTTCGAGGGTGTGGGCGCGGGCCGCGCACAGCCGGTGCTGCTGTCGCTGTCCAGGGCCCTTGGCGCCCTCCAATGAGAGGCTGGACGGTTCCGGGCCGCCCCAGCGCTCGCCCAGGTGAGGGGACTGGGCTGGGTTCGGGTGGGCGGCACGGTATCCAGCGTCGCAGGACCTCAGCTGGGGCGGAGTCCGGAGGTTTGGCTTCTTGGCCGCTGCGTGTTACGGCGTCGGCTCATTTGCTAGTCTGTCGCTGTGCTCACCTGCAGCATTGGGACCTGCGGAACTGGTGTCGAAGGTCAGTGGGAAGGCCTGACGGGCCCTGAGAGTGGTCTGGCGGGGGCTCGGAGGCCGGAGTAGCCCCTGCGGGCGGTGCTGAGGCGGGTGGGCGGCGCCCGCTGGCGGATGTGTGGCTTCAGCTGGAAGGACAGTGCACCTGCCAGTGGCGGCTACAGCCGCGCGGGCACCTGGTTGCGGAGGGGCTGCGTAGCGCTTGATCCCGGGCGGTGGGGCTTCAGAACCCCCTTTCCTGCCCAGGCGACGTGTGTCTTGTATTCTGAATTGGTGCTGGCTGAGTCTGCACAATGGAAGTGGACACATTTCAGCGGAAACATTATCTTGGTTAAAGGGAGGTGAAGGGAAGTTGATTTTGTTCTTTAGAGTCGCCGACGCCGCCCCCCGCTCCCACTCCCGACACCGCGTTGGCCTTAGTTTCAGCAGCAGAAAGTTAGGGACGCTTGTTAAAGGGAAGGAGAGCTTGTAAATTTCCTCTGTAAGGAAATCATGGTATCTGAACTGTCTGAGCGTGTAAGTTTCAACTGGTTTCATATTGCTGCTTCCCCTCTGTGCATGTCAACGAAGCTGATTTATTCTAAGTTAACTAGGCACGTGAAGTATAAAAGCAGATGAATTTACCAGAATATGTATCTTACAAAACTGTCCAGTGGTACATTAGGTGCATACATTACCTCATTTAATCGTCATAACAAGCCTGTCATGTAAGGTCTATTATTATTCTCGTTTTGTATGCAAGAGAACTAAAGCTCACAGCCCTAAAAAACAGCTCATCCAAAGTCAGAGCTATGAGTAAACAGATGACCTGGCTCCAGGTTACAGCAGCCCCTGAATCAGTGTGCTTTGCCATCTCCTAAGTTTGCAGGGTGATTTTCATTGGACAGAAAGTGCTCCAGGGGCCGGGAATAGGAAGACAACCAGGGAGCCGTTCTTGCTGGCAGAGAGACCCAGCATTTGAGATAATTTTTTAAGGCCACACTTTGAGAAGGTCGTACAGGTAGGGGTTTGACTGCTAGAACCCTCTGACTGCCAAGCCATGCACTTTCCATAAGTACAGTAGTTTTGAAATGTTTGGAAGGCCATGGGTTGGAAATTGTGGCCTTATTGCAGATTTAGGAGTATTTATTTGGAGACTTATGGAAGAAGGAAATGTAGTATTGAACTAACATTAAAGACTTACCTGCAGGTATAATCAAATCATTTAATCTGAAACTGCGAAACTGCTGAACTACTGGTAAAGCCAGAATATCTGGGTTATTGGTTGAAATCTTTTTTTTTTTTTAGGTTTGATAAGATGAAACACTGCAGATGGGCCTTTTGAAGATAAGGAGAAGGAAAAACAACACTGAAGACTTTGGGGGAAAAAAACTGGGTAAATGTTTTGGTTAAGTTAGAAAAAAAATCTAATTTCCAATTAAAGCTCAGACAGAGGAAATCTAGCTTTCTGTTTCAGTTGTGTTTTAATCTGCTTTAAACGGTGGCAGACTGGGGGTGGAGTGGGGTGGTGCATAGCATAATCTGTCAGTCATTTTACTGGACTTCAGAACTACCAATATCTTACTGACAGTTGAGTCACGTGCTGAGTTTGTGTGTTGGAAATATAAGGCTGCGGACAGCTTTGGCTGGACTATCCTGTGTCACTGTGCTTTTCTGTCTTTTGTATGCACATTAATCTTCTCGTGTTATAAAGGATTTAAAAAGAAATGATGAAAATTAGTTGACTTTTGGTTTGTTCTTCATAGAATACTGTGTGTGGCTGAACTCAGGTGCACTTTTACTGTGAGTCCTATGGAGAATGGTAAAAGATATGACTAAGAAACTAACATGACTTAGTCACTAACATGACTAAGAAACATTTAATTCACTTGGTAAATATTTAGTGAATACACAAGTGTCAGGCATTGTTTCAGGTCACCATGGCCAGAGCAGTGAGACTTTTTCTAGAAGGTAATATTTTTGTAAATTCATACATTTTCTTATTTTTTATGTCAGGATGTTTTTGGTTTATGTAAAAGACTAGGAAAGCAGCCCTATGCAACCATATTGTAGATGTTTATATTTATAATCTTTCATATTATTTTCATTATTAAAGGAAGATAGTCTTAGTGCTACTTCAAGGGACAGTGAGAAACTAGGATTCTTACAGACTTCATTTTTCCATATGTTTTTCATGTTAAAGATAGGGCTAGGATTGCAGAATTTCATGGGAGGCTAAGAAACCATTAACTCTTGAATTTGTGAAAATTTCGGGGAATTTCCATTTGACAAATAGAAATGACATGGTCAGATAGGCAGTCTGGCTGGTGACTTGGAGAGAGAGGAGCGTGGGGGCATGGTGATCAAGGACAGGCCATTGCAGTCACCCAGGTGGCGGATGAGAAACAGATTTGAAACCGTGCAGATGGGAAGTGAGGATGCAGATGGACTGGACAGTTGCAGAGGTGCCAGAATGGGTCTGATTCAGTGGGCTGGAGGGACAGTGGCGTCTGGGTGCTTCCTCGTCACTGTCGTACTCAAGCACATAGCATTTAAGAAGGCTTGCAGTGTAAGTGAAATGGAATACTGATGTCTCGGGACACTGAGTGGATGTTGGGGCCACTTCCGAGGGAGCGTAGGGAGAGCGGTAGGGTTGAAACATGGTGGGACGAGAGAAGTTCAGCGGGAGCTATTGCATTTGAGCCTCTGTGATTTCCACCAAGAACTTTTGTCAGGCAGTTGTGTGTATGATCTGAGATGTGACTTGTGGACCCTCAGTTCACAGGGATGGTTAAAAGCAGTGCAAGTGGATGAGATCGCTCACGGAGAACATGTGGAGCAGGGGTGTCCGACCTGCAGCCCAGGGTGGCTGTGAATGTGGCCCAACACAAAATTGGAAATTTACTTAAAGCATTATGAGATTTTTTTTGTGACTATGTACCGCAGTGTATTTAATGTGTGGCCCAAGACAGCTCCTTTTCTTCCAGTGTGGCACAGAGATGCCAAAAGGTTGGACAGCCCTGAAGGTGGAATAATAGAAGTGAGGATGGGTCACGCTGATACTGAAGTGTGAGCTGGAAGAAAAACACACCTCAGAGGAGGTGGGGTGGGCAGGGAGGTAGGAGGAAAAGTCATGAGAGGCACAGAAGTCAGTGGAAGAACTGGGTGGAGAGAAGGACTGCGTATCAGACCTCTTTGAGACATCAGATAAGATGAGGACCACAGAGTGTCTACTGGACAAGCCAGGGAAGAAGCTGTTGACCTGAGCAGGAGGAATTACACAGGGGGAGCCGACTCACACTGGGTGAGAGATGAGGAAGAAGAATAGGCGAAGCACCTCCACTGACCAAGCTGGATGGGCCGCAGGTCAAGGGGGCTTGAGGTAGGCGTCTGCCGAGACAGGAGGTAGGAAGGTGTGATGATCGTGGACACAGGTGGTTGGTAAGAGCGAGAATAGAGGGTGCTTCAGAAAGTCTGTGCAGGAGACCTCCACTTGCAGGAGAAAAAGGAAATTACAGGACTGGTAGCCTTTGGTGTGGGCTTCCTGGCTCTTGATCTTTTGGTAAGGTGGAAGAGAGAAGGGCAAGTGTAGTTTAGCTCTAGAATACAAGTATGAACCATGCAGGTAGAGATACTTTGCAGATATCTTGAAAAATTACCTCCTTAAACTTTGGATTAGTTACCTATTGCTGAGTAATAACGTATCCCAAAACTTAGTGGCTTAAAATGTTTATTATCTTAGAGTTTCTATGGGCTCAGAACTTGGATGTGACTGAGATGATTGTGTCTGGCTTAGGGTCTCTTAAGAACTTGCAGCCAAGATCTTGGCTGGGAGGGACTTCAATCACCTGGGCGTCAGCTGGGGCTGGACAATTTGCCACCCTGATGGCTCACTGCTGTGGCTGTTTGCTGGAGGCTTAGGATCTGCCCGGCATACACCTCTCTAGGTCTTCTTCATGTCCTAACAAGGCAACTGGCTTCCCCCAGGGCAGATGCTCTGATAGAGGGAGCAGGGAGGAAGCCGTGGTGTCATCTGTGACCTGGTCACACACCATGGCTTCTGCCCTGTTCTTTTAGAATTGTATCATTAAGTCCAGCTCACATTTCGGAGGGGGATTCATTAAGCTCCACCTCTTGAAGGGAAGGAGATCGAAGAATATTTGGACATATTTTTAAATGACCACATACCTCTGTCATTTGCCAGTTTCTTAAGGGGGCAAAGCTCTGTAGAATGATGTAGAGATACAGTCTTTATGACCAGGTGAGAGGAAGGTACAGAAAAGTGGGGAAGTGGTTCAGCCAGAGTTGCTAATCGGGCTCCAGAACTGGATGTGTTACTGCTTGTGGTTATTAAAAAAAAAAAAAGATTGCTGATCTTTAATGGAGATTGTTTTAGGAAAATGCCATAGTGGGCAAAATAGGAGTTTCTTCTTATACCAAGATATGAATTCTGGTAACATTCATTTTAGCTCCTAAAGTAGAATCTGGGAGGAGAGAACTTATTTTTCATAGAAAAGAAACTATAAACCAAGAGATTGTTACCAATTTCTGTGAACATAGTGATGACAGGCAATAGGACACAGACTGTAAAGCCAGACAGTCTAGTTGTGATCCCAGGATGGCCTTTAGCCGTGTTTGTGCTTAGCTTCTGCCCCAGTTTCCTTGTCTGTGCAAGGGGGGATTGTAAGTGGGTCGTTACTGGTGGCGGCTAGATGAGTAAATCCATGTAAAGTGTTTAGAACAGTGCCTGGCACGTAGCAAGCAGTGAAGAAATGTTAGCCATTGCTTTGGTAGCTCTATTTTAATGGTGAGCTGATTCTATGAAGTTAACATTTCAAAGAATAAGATAACATCGACCAAAATGTTCAGAGTGTAGACTTGAAGCTACTGACCTTATTGTACTTTGTCACTTTTTATGCAGGTGTACAGTATGTTTCCATCTAGCTCCGCATCCATTTAAAGTACTGTGTCACATGTCACCAGTAGTGTGGTATAGGGCATATCCCCATCAAACTCTCTGAAGCAGGCTTTAACGTTTCTTTTCCACAGGAGTTCAGTTTCAATTGTAGCAATATTCTTCACTCATAGGAATTGGTTGTAAGATGAATCTGTTGGCCTCTTTCCATGGCAACATGCTAATGAAAGACATTTTCTTTGAATGTGATGTAGTGAGTGCTGGTGAGCACGTGTGGCCACTGCCCTCCTCCCTCTGCCCCCACATCCAGAGACCCTGTTTTCCTGTTCTGTTGGGTGGGTAGTTTGAAGAGTGTTAGGGAAGGTTTTCTGACTGAAGTGACTTAAGGTAGAAGATGAGAGAGAAGCTTAAGGAGTATATACAAAAATGGAAATCGTTTTACTACAAGAACCCTTCTTTAGAATTGTACCTTGCTAATGCTTTTTAGTGCTAGGCCTTCTGATATATTCCTAATCAAGATGGAAGTGATATATTGAATTCTTGATGAAAAGAATTAAAAGAAACTTGCAAAGTGGGTTTACCAGCCAGTACGAAAGGCAAAACAACCCCACAACTGATTCGTGTGTGGGCTGCTGCAGTGGGCAGATCAGCCCTCTCCTCTGTGGCCCTTTCTGCTGGCCCCTGCAGCACCCGCCAGGACGGACTGCGCCGTGGTGGCGGTGAGACCTGGGGGGCTGCTGGAGGTGGGTGGGTGCTGCTCTGGCCTCAGCCGCCCTTCCACACTCAGCGAGGCAGGGGTTGGCTCTTCTCGCCCTGTGGTGGGCATGTTCTTCGCAGCATTTTAAGAGCTTTTTTGCCTTTCAGTAGATATCTAGGTGAAACAGCCTAAATTTCTGGTTATAAAAGTGAGGTTTGCTACAGTGCAACATTTTTTTTGGTTAGGTGACATGATTTCCCAGATGTTAAAAATTCTTTCAGCTCTAACATGGAGAACCATTTTTATAAGCATGCATTATGATACTGAAAAAATGCGTCTGTTTGGTCGGCTGGTTTGTGGCGTTTGAGTCATTAGTCACGTATGTGAGCATTCCCTCACAGTGAGTGCCTGCCGAGTAGTAGTGCATTCCATCTGTTCCCACGAGTCCTGCTCACTGGTGTTTGTACAGCTGTGTTATTTATCTTCGCTTTGTGATTTAGGCCGAATAGTGTCTTTTGGTTATAAAGTTCTATTATTTAGCTAGTTATATACACTTCTTGTCTTACACATTGCAATGAATGAGACGCAGTTAGGTCATCATTTACTGCTATACATTTTATTGTTTTTTACCTTAAACCTTTTTGTAGAACTGATTTTCTTAAGGAACACGAATCGCAGTGATTGTAATGAGTTTCTTGTCAAGCACGGTGCTGTGGGTTTCATGTTTGTGTTAGCATCTCCTAAAGCGAGAGAAGGCCATTCACACAGAGGATGCTCGCTGCTCAGGGGGGAGCAGAGACTTGCATCAGCTGTCTCCCAGTGACAGAAGGGTGGGGGACCCAAGCTTTCCATTTCAGATCCAACGTCAAAGTCCACTCTGGTTCCCGGTGGCCAGATGATTTCTGTATTTCTGATTGCATGTTACGTTGCCACTTAATTTTACTGGGCTTTAGAGTTAGTGGATAGTGAAATTATGCTTGTCACATAGAGAATCCAGGGACTGAAAGAGACCTGGAATGGTTTTTTGTGGATGGAGAGGATTATATCTAAATGTTTGACCTAAGAGAATAATTGTCTATTTTGTTTGTTTAAATGAACAGAACGGGCGGTTAGATACCTTTGCTCTATGTACACAACTGCTGACCCTGGCTGAAATTGTTACAGAAATTAAGTTTGCTTTTGCTGTCCACCCCATCCTTTTTAAGGTTTTCTCCATCTTCAGGAATCTTGGGACTTGTATAATATTCTTGGGTCTTGCTCATACCATAACACATGGTAATAATTAATGGTAGCTGTTATTGACATACTTTAAAGTTACCTTTGTACTTTAAGAAAGAATAGTGGCTAGCACTCTATTTAAATGAATGGATGGTAGATTGTAGGCCTTGTATCCTAATGGGTCAAGTTTTATAGGCAGAGATTTTCAAATCACTGTATACTCAGGGGTACCACTTTCATGTGAGATGTTCAGTTGCAGTTAGGCGCTCCTCTGTTTTCTGTACCTGATCTGCGCAGCATCGTGGACTTGGAAGGCACATCACAAACCCGTGTACTTTATTAGGGCACCTGCCTTTAGATGCGTGAGCGCTCAGGCTATTTGAGCCATTGTAGAAAAGGTTCAGAGGAATTGAACACTCTTAAAACTTCCTTTGGATAAAAATGTTGTGATCTGACTTGTGTTTTATTTTTGTTTTGTAGTGTCATTATGTCACAGGAAAGACGCAGTAAGTGCATGCAGGAGTTCCTTTGTGTTGGTACAGAGTGAGGTATTTGGGTCAGTTACCCTGCTTGGTCAAACACCCGGTTTCTTAACTGTTAAGGAGGACATACATTTGACATTGAAATTGGGAACCCTACAAAGGTATCTCAAGATAATTTGTTACATATGTGCTGAAACTAACCAGTAACTGCAAAGTTTTCAAGTACAAATGTATATATTCTTTTTTAGTCTTCTCCAAGGGTATGTTTTTATTGATTTTGAGAGAGGAAGGGAGCCCTGGCCGGGTGGCTCAGTTGTTTGGAGCATCATCAGCACCAAAATGTTAGGGGTCCGATCCCTAGTTGGGGCACACACTGGAGGCAACCAATCGATGTTTCTCTCTCACGTCCACATTTTTCTCTCTCTCCTTCCCTTCCTCTCCCTCTAAAATCAGTAGTCATATCCTTGGGTGAGGATTTAAAAAAAAACTAAAAAAAAAAGGAAGAAAGAGAAAGCTTATATTGTAAAGTTAGCCCCCACATTTTAGGTTGCTGGTGGATAGATTTTTCAAAGCTTTGAAAAGTCTGAGAACATTCTTTACAATTTTATTGCGATATAATTGACATGTAACATTGTATTTTCTTGAGGGTGAAAAGGATCTTCGGAAATACTTGCTTATCTTTGGCAGTAGTTCATAATTACGTACTTTTGTAATGATGCATTTGTCTCATTCACATATTATCTTCCTTCTTACTGTGGAGTAGTGAAGCAGGTTGACTTGCAAGGTGTGTCTCTTCCGATTGGCCTGTGTAACTGATGTCTTTGTTGGGTGTGTAATTGAAGTTGAGTGGTAGAGTGTGAGGGCTCCCCCTTCTGGCCTCTGCACTCCACCTTAAATGAGGTTTCCCTTTATTACAATACTTTTCACAGTACTCGCTCTCACCGTGTTGTTGAGATGAATATCTTTGATTGTATTTCAGAATAATGATGTCCCTTTTATTTGGATCCAGGATACAGTAACTGAACCTGTTTTTCTGTTCATACTTAGAATGGTGAAATCAGGACATTAAAATATGATATATTCTCTTATACTTTATATAGAAATATGGACATGTTTTGTCATTGTTTGTTGTATTTTTGCATTCTTATCACTGAAAGAACCAGACTGTGGTTTAATAAACTTTCATGTTTATTAAATTCACCTTTTTTTCCCTCACATGATTTTCCTTACAGGTTAATAAATCTCTGATTCTAAATTTAACTTTGAACTCTGTCAGACCTGTAGATGCTGCTCTGGGGAAGCCGCAGTAATGGATCAGAAGAAAAATGAGAGCATTGTCCCTAGCATCACCCAGCTAGAGGACTTCCTTATAGAACACAACTCCAATGTCGTCTGGCTGCTTGTTGGTAAGGGGCATGCGTTTTCTTACACGTTACTGTTTTTTGTGGATGGAATAACAACTGCCACATTTTAAGCGGTGGTTGGCTGAAGTTGGAATGCTTAAAATACCATTTGTTTACTTTTTGGGAAGGAGATTTAATCTATGTTTCCATGAATATTCTCTCTGGGAACTGTTCTGGGAAGCTCTTTTTCTTAGGCTGCTGCCCTGGCTGGCTGAGGGAGGGGACGGAGAGGGGAGACACTGCCCTTGGTCATGCCTCTGCGTCAGGTCCACTCCCCACCGCATCCCCCCACACAAGGGAGGAATCTCCTGGTAAAATGGGACACATGAACCTAAGGTTGACTTGCAAGGTGTGTCTCTTCCGATTGGCCTGTGTAACTGATGTCTTTGTTGGGTGTGTAATTGAAGTTGAGTGGTAGAGTGTGAGGGCCCCCCTTCTGGCCTCTGCACCTCATCTCCTTCCTCGCTCCCCACACACTGGGCAGTGGGCTCTCCTGGTAATGCTGCTTTGTCTAATATCCTGAACTTTCCTGGGTGCCTGCAAATAATACACAGGAGTGTATAGTTAAATGGCAGAGAGATGGAATATGAGTGAGTGAGCACATATGATCAAACGAAAGGGAGAAATACTGAAACAGTATCCTGCAAGGGAGGTTCCTGTAGGCTATTACCCAGGAAGTTTTTGTGGAAGAGTGGTGTTTGATTTGAGTTCGGGGTAGGGGTTAAACGGTAAGGAGGAAAATAGGAAGGGTGAGGTGGGGTGAGAGAGGACAGGGAGGCTAATGGTCTTTATCAGGCATCTTCCGTGCGCACCTGTTTTCCCACCGAATGCTCTGAGCAGGCTTAGGGAGGCTGGGGCTGCCCTTTTCCTTCAAACCCGCGGGGAACTGAGGCCCAGGAGGATTACGTGGTCAGCTCTCTGGGCTCTTTTCTCTGAGCCTGCGCTAATGCTTCTTTCCTGCTGCCACGGACTGCGGTGGGGCCTTGGGTAGAGATGATGGGATTGTAATGACGGGTGCATTGCAGGATTGGATTACCGTTTAAACTTCGGGTGCCATTTTTTCCAGTGGATAAACATGAATTAGTGTAAATTATCATTTAGTAAAAGCAAAAAAAAAGTAAAATGAAATGCAGAATGTTACTATGAAGTAGGACTTCATAAAAGCAGCATAGTTTAATTAAGGACAGAATTCCTCCTTATTTTCTATTTGTCCCCTCTGCTGCCATCCAGAATTTCTCTTTTCTGGTGTGTACACCTCCTTTCTTTAAGGAAAAATGAGCAGCAACAACCAGGAAAACACTGAACAGCCTCAGGAAATCAGAGGGGGTGGGGCACAGTGCAACGAAAAGGCCCCCAACCCCAGGCTGTGGAACACTGACGCCCTTCCTCAGCAGGCGCCTCTGGCCTTTCTGAGTGGCCTGCAGCAGCATGCCGAGGACACAATGGTTTATAGCAAAAATTCACACAGAGGGACTTGAACCTTAAAACATGGTATATCAGCAAAGTAATTTTTCCAAAGAACTGTTCTAGAAATGGTTTTGTGGGCAGATTGTAGCACTTGCTGTACCAAAGCTGTCACTGTCAGTCTCGGCCATCCTGTGATATGTCGTGTCAGTGACGGCCTCGTCTCATCTGTATTAAATAATGTTTTTAGAAGTGAAGAGCTGAATTTGATATTCCTAAAAGGTTAGACATGTTAAATTGCTTTGTATGACTTTGTCCTAATTTGGTAAATAGTTACACTTTTTAAATGGAAGGGTAAAAAAATTATTATCAGAAAATGCTTTCTTGTATTTTACCTTTTGTATTTTCATGAACTAGTTTTTTGGGGGGACTATTATCAAATTATATAAGTGACTATAAACTTCATGACAGGGCAGATTTGGAATATCATTTATTGTAGTGTATTTGGTAAAAGTAGGCATTCTTAAAAGGTTATCATCTTATCAATTATAGCAAAAATAGTATATGATGTTCTATTTAATACAGATATGCCTTTAAGTGGGCTAAATTCCTATTTATTTCTATTACTTTTTTTAAGAAACAGAGTTTACTGATTTAAAATATAATGACTTTTCTCTGATTTAAAAAATCACCAATTTGCTTTCTTTGTAAGTGACTTTAGCCTTTAGGAATAGCTGGGGAATGAGCTCTTAGCCTACTAAAGGGAGGTGTTCTTCATAATGTATGGAACGGCAGGCTTTCTTGCCCCAGGACAGCCTTGCCTGTGTTCAGCGGTCAAAGCAGCACAAAGCAGGGAGAGGGGAAACAGGAGGGGAAAGCGGAGGGCGTTAGGGGATCGGATTGGGCCCTGTGCCTTTCTGGCAGGTGACCGGAAGGGAACGACAGAAGCTGGCAAAGTAGAACCAGCCTCTCATTTCAGAACCCCGGGTGTTCCACTGTGAGAGGACACACTACCACACTGTCATTTCTGAATGTGCTAAACGACCGTTCACTAACGAGGTTTTACTAAGATGCTAAGGTGGTTGAATGTGACACCCTTCTGCATTTTTTTCTCCCAACAGCTACCATTTTGTCCTGTGGATGGATTATTTACCTCACCTATTATAATTCTCGGAATGTTGGTCTTATTTTAACATTGGTTCTTAACAGATTATACAAACGTGGCTATATCCACATTGGTAAGTTTGAGTAATCCTGAGTTTTTTCTTCTCTGTAATCTTAAGGTATTTATTAGAAATTTAGGTTTTTGGACAGGTAGTAGCTTTAGAAATTTACCTTTGTTTTAGGAAGGTTAAACTAATCTAACGAATTTCTCTCATGCAGCACTTTGTGACATGTTATGTCCTTTACCTCATTCTTATTTCTGAAAGTGTTTCCACAGTTCCTTTTTTTCCCTTTTTTTTCTTCTTATTGATTCTAGATGGAGGGGAAGGGAGGGAGGAAGAGAGCGAGAGAAACATCGATGGGAGAGAAACACTGATGGGTTGTCTTTTGCACATGCCCTGACTGGGAACTGAAGCACAACCCAGGCAGGTGCTAGCCTGGGAATTGAACCCACGACCTTCTGGTCTGCAAGATGAGGCCAACAAACTGAGACACACTGGCCAGGGCTCCATAGTTACCGTTGACTATAATTTGAAAATATAGATAAATATAAAATATGGAAATGGAAGTTTCTCATGATTCCACCATCTGGAGGAAGTTTTGAATGGTTGATAAAGTATTAGTTTTTTTTTTTCTTTTTTAAGTAAGCCATACTTTAAAAATCAAAGTCATCTTGTATATTTCAGTTTGTGGCCTGCTTTATTAATTTAGTTTCCAACTACTTATAAGTGGGAGGTTTGCAGATAGATAGGAGGGTATGTTAGGAAGCTGTATGCTTTGGGAAGTCCTAAACCAGTGGGAACAGAGGGAGAGGGGCCACTGAAGAGAACCATTCTACCCTTGCCTGGAGCTGAGTACCTGGTAGTGGACATAAACAAATGCCTCTCAAACATAGTCTTCCATCAGTTTGAGGCAGTGACTGGTTCCTGGAGTCACACGAATTGATGGAGAAAAATGGTGAATTAGGCACCACTTTGGGTTTATTTAGTGGCTGTGCATAATTCAGGGAACTGTGGGGCTGCTGTTAAAACTGATGTGGTGATCTAGTAGCTCAGCCCATGGTGGTGGTGCTTGTGGCACTTGTTTTGAAAGAATGACAGAAATTAGTGAGGTCGTAAGGGTGTCAGGAAGGGAGGCAGGAGGGAACATTTAATTATTGAATAAACTGAGTGCTAAGATTATTTTAAGCATTAAAGGCTCTACTATCTATCAAAAGAATTACATTAATCATTTTTGTGTTTTTCCTGTAACAGGCTCCTTCTCTTTCTCTGTTCTTTCCGGAAAAGTCATGGTCCGTGAAATCTATTACATCACAGAAGACATGTCTATTAGGTAAAAAGCAAACACAAAAGCAAATATAAGAACCTGTCTTAAGCTTGAAATGTTAAAAAGATTTTTCTGATTCTGATACTTTATTTAATATTACTTGGTTGTTCAAATAAAACCGTAAATCAAAAATCATTATTTTTAGTAAATCAGACGTGATGAGTTAATGTTTTAAAATGTTTCTTTCAGTGGATTAATTTACCTAAGGTTTAGACTGCAATAAGTTTACAAAATAGCAGCCTATAGAACAGATAATCTCATTTTATTCCAAGTTGAATAATAGAGCCATTAAATTAACTGATCATTTCTGTTGTAGAATTTATGGTGGCCATTTGTTATGTACAATCAGGATCAGAGATGCTGGTAACTCACATCCATTTGGTCCTTACGGGGTCATAAGTTTTTAGAGTTGTTTAGCATCTGCTAACAACTGTGATTTTACTTTATAAGAAGGAAACACAAATCTGAATGTAATAAGAAATGATAATATGTTTGATATGTTCTCTCTTCTCTAAGCCTTGAAAGAAAAGCTTACTCTGTTTTTTATGATTTTCTTAAAATTTGCGACTAAGATACAACTTGGAAAAATTTGAACTATTTGAGAGATGCCAGGGTTTGGCAACACTTAACACTTCCCTTGAAACAGTAGAGGCAACTTCTTTGTGACTCTAAAATTACTTCTAAATTAAAAGTAAAAAGCGAAAGTTGAGATGCTGTAAGTTCATCCTTTTGGAGCATGAAGTGATACATCATTACAGAAAGGAAGGAGTATCTTTAAAAGTTCCCCCTAGTGTGCTAATGTTCCCCTTTCAAGATTGGCTTTATGTAGTTTTTATATCACTAGAAATACTTACAAAAGCAATTTTTCATTAGCACTTTATTTTCCTGCTGAACGTAATGTGGTATTACATTTTACCTGAATTTAACTAGAAGAGAAGAACCCTTTAGGTATGCCAGTGTTCTGTTGAGAACTCTTGTATTTCCTTATTATCAGTTGCCTGCCTTTTATAATAACTAATTAAGAATCAAGATAAGTAAATTGTTACTTATATTTTTATTTTGTAATTTATCTTACCTAGAATTCAAGATGGATTTGTAATTTTTCGGTGGTGGAAAATGTATAACCCAAAGCAGAAGCAGCATGGTGAGTTTTCATTTTCTCAGGTATTCAAAATTGTCAATCATATAATCAGATTTCATTTATGGGTTTTGAAATGCTTCACATTTTATAACAGATAAAAATATTTTGAAAAGCTTGAACTTCACCAAACTCTGATTGGCTGAAAATCGGAGTTTTTACCAGTTGGCTGAAAACGCTCTAGCTGCTTCCCTCTTAGCTGGCTTCATTGGTTTCCTCTCGTGCCCGTCTGTTCAGGGGCCTCCTCGGTGTGTCCCTCGCCCACGTTTCCAGTCTTGCCTCGTGCCAGCCCCGTGGGCCTGACCCATCCTGGGGGCGGGCGGCCTCCCCAGCTCCCTTTGACCCCTCCTCTCAGACACTTCTCCGAGTTCCAGCTGTGCTGCCGCCTTCACACTTCCCCTGACGTGGCTCCTAATCCTCACTGATCTGGTATGGCAGGGATGGATGGAGAAAGGGGAATGCAGACTGTCTTCTGGTTCTGCTTTTATCTTCAGAATTTGGCCATCACAGAATCCTCACAGTTATTTTATGGCTCTGGTCTGTGGCCCTAACCCTCCTGCTCAATACTGACCAAACCAGGGACTCCAAGGGGAGTAAAGACCTTCTTTACCCTCTCAAACAGTGAGTCTCAAACCTTTGTTCTCCGGACCCTTCATCTACTTGTAAATGATTGAGTTTATGTAGCGTGTCGATACTTACTGTATTCAGAATTAAGCCCAATAATCATAGAAACACTTTTATTTCATTAAAATGTCTGTGATAAATCCGTTACATATGAAAATAACACATTTTATAGAAATAATGTTTCCAAAGCAGAACAAAATTGAGAAGCGTATCATTGTTTTGCATTTCGTAACTCTTTTAAATTCCAGCTCCATGGAAGATAAGGGGATTCTCTCCTTTTTTTGTGTGTTTAGCCTGTCGCGTTACCATATGTCATGTAGTCTTTAAAAACTACCCCCGTCCACTTGTGGACGAGTGACTGAGAAACCAAATCAAACATCTCAGTATGATAACACTATTAAAATAGTTTTGACCTTTTGGTCCTCTGGAAAGGTCTTGGGAGTATCCCAGGGGTCCCTGGACCATAGTTTGATAGCTGCACTTGGCCCCTGAACCACACAGGGGTTAGGGACACCCACTTGCCTCCCTCCCTGTGCGGTCAAAAGTTCACATATAACTTCTTACTCCCCCCGAACTTTACTAGTAGCCTTCTGTTGACCAGAAGCCTTACTGGTAACAAACAGTCTGTCAGCACATATTTTATATGTTATATGTATTATGTACTGTATTTTTACAATAAGAGAAAAGGAAATGTCAAGAAAAATCATAAGAAAAGATATATTTATGGTATGTATTTAAAAGACATCTGCGTGTAAGCGGACCTGTGCGGTTTGGACCTGTGAGTTTGGACCTGTGAGTTGTTCAAGAGTCAGCTGTCATGTTCTAGAAGGTGTTAGGTGGGTCCTGGGAGAGTCGGGTCAGAAGAGGACGGATGAAGCACCCCCCCCCCGCCATTTCTTAGCTCACAGGCCCCCCTGTGTGTCCTCAGGGCCCTGAGTGGTGGTGGGTTGGTGTGGGGGCTTACCTGGGGGCCTGACCGTGGTTGGCCCCTCCGTGTCAGTGCTGTCGGGGTTCCTTCAGAGACCAGCACCTGTGTCTCTGTGCCTTGGTGTCCCTGGTAAGTTAGTGCTCTGTAGTTGTCTGTCGGGTATGTGGAAAGGGGAGACCCTGCTGTGCCCGTCCAGCGAGCTGGGGATGAACCGAAGAGGCTCCTGCTCTCCTCTGCACAGTCGGCACTGCTTGCTCACTGCCACCCATGCAGCCAGGGCCAGTCCAGACTCTCACGCCCGTCGCTGCTTCTGCGGCTCCTCTGCCCGTCTCCATGGCACGCTCCTGACTGTTGGGTATTTGCACTCCGGGCTCGTGCTAAAACGTTGTGTAAGGACATCTGTAAACAGGTGACCTGAATGGGTTTGAGGGTATGTGTATGTACACATGCAGAGCTCGAAGGAGTGAGTGCGGGAAATGAGCATGGAGGAGGATGGGTGTAGGGTCAGTGGAACCGTGAGCCAGTTTGCGGGGAGGGCACTGTGTCCGGGCAGTCAGGAAAGGCTGCGCCGATCGGAGCAGGTCAGCAGAAAAACATGAAGCAAGTGAGGGAGCGAGTTATTACCAATATGGGGGGGTCGGGGAGAACATTTCCTGGTGGTGGTGTTCCATTTCATTACCAAAATGGAAGACAGTTTATGCAGAGTGAGTATCACAAGGCGAGAAGTGTGCAACCCTGTCCGAGTTTATAAGGTCCCTGAAAGGACCTTGGAATTAATCTGAGAGAGACAGGATGCCGGCAGAAAACTAGGGAATGGAGTGGCATGATGTCAGCTGGGCTTTGAAAGGTCTGGATGTTATAGCCCAGGCTTGGTCGGGGTCAGGGCAGGAGCAGGGAGGCTGGCGGAGCCACGATGCTGTGTTCCCTGAAGAAGCGGGGTGTGGAGACACAGGCCAGGGTGGTGGCGAGGGGCTGGCCCTGGGTCTGCACTGAACGAGAGGCTACTGCTGTCTGGGGTGGGACAGAAAGTGAGCTCCAGAAAAGACTGACTTGCCGTTGACGAGATGGGGTGCTGTGGAGCAGGTTCAAGGAGAAATTGGGCGTCTGGT
The DNA here is from genome assembly GCA_004027735.1 of Carollia perspicillata. Taxonomy (NCBI): domain Eukaryota; kingdom Metazoa; phylum Chordata; class Mammalia; order Chiroptera; family Phyllostomidae; genus Carollia; species Carollia perspicillata. The sequence goes on from PVKM010001528.1 coordinate 52,328, forward strand.
TGGTGCTCCGTGTGTGAGATCCTGTGAGATGTCACAGGGGACACTTCTGAGCAGGCTGCTAGACAGGTGACCCTGGCACTTTGGGCAGAGGCCGTGGGTGGTGACCGAGGGAAGGCCTAACCCTGATGAGGGCTGGGGTCTGATTTTCTCTCTTGGAAATGGATAATGATGCTTATTACCATCAAGTCTTAAAATGCATATGTATTCTAGGTCTGAAAAAACTAGCGTGTTTCCTATTCTTTTTAGTTTAAAGAATTCGGCCTACAGCAAGAACAGGGGCAGAATTCGTGACATAGTAGTGTAGGGGTCGTCTGGGCTTTTCATCATGTGGTAAACCTGAAGGGGCCGGAGGGAATATAGGTCAAGAGCTATTTTACAAAGGCCTTTTGACCCAGCAATTCCACTGCTAGGATTATATCCCAGGAACCCTGAAACACCAATCCAAAAGAACCTATGCACCCCAATGTTCATAGCAGCACAGTTTACAGTAGCCAAGTGATGGAAGCAACCTAGATGCCCATCAGTAAACGAATGGATCAAAAAACTATGGTACATTTACACAATGGAATTCTATGTAGCAGAAAGAAAGAAGGAGCTCCTACCCTTTGCAACAGCATGGATGGGACTGGAAAGCATTATGCTGAGTGAAATAAGCCAGGCGGTAAAAGACAAATACCATATGATCTCACCTTTAACAGGAATCTAAGCAACAAAACAAAGAAGCAAGCAAAATATAACCAAAGACATTGAAATAGAAAACAGGCTGACAGCAACCAGAGGAGAGAGGGGAGGGAATTTCAGGGGAAAAGGGGAAGGGATAACAGGAACAAGTATAGAGGACAGGTGGACAAAAACTAAGAGGGGTGGAAATGGGAGGGAGGTGGGGAGCACTGAGGGGGTGGACTGGGATGGGAGTAAAAGAAAACTGTACTTGAACAACAATTAAAATAAAATTAAAAAAAAAAATAAAAAGGCCTGAAAAGTTATAGCTCCCAAACATTGGTTTTTTGAAGGATTGGGTTTATGTTTTCCCATCAGTCATCTTAGGGAGTAACGAGGGGAAAAACAGGATTGGAGTAGAACTGAAAGTGTCACTGTGAAAGGTTGAGCATTGCTGATTGGTTTTCCTTAGTTTTTGAAGCATGAGTGGCACTATATTTACCGTTTGTTAGTTTAAACTAAAGTTTATATTTATTTAAAGCATTTGACATTTCATCTGCTTTTTTGCTAATAACTTGAGAAATTTTGGAGACATTGCTAATAAGTTGAGAAATTCTGGAGACATCTTACCACAGTTATATACCTCATATTTAAACCACAGCTTAAGGTAATGAAATGAAAGTTAATACCAGTTCTTTGTACCAATTTTTTAAAATTAAACAGGTTGTATCCAATTTTGTTTGTCTTTCAATTGACTTTGTTCTATATGGATAAAAGGGGATAAAGGTTTAAAAAGAAGTCTCAGGAAACAACGTGTGGTTCATCACAAAAGCTGGCGCTGACCCAGGCACCGCCCTCCCGGTCCTCTGTGGTCAGATGGGCTGCTCTGACTTCGGCGCTGTCCTCTGTGGACACCACAAGTGTCCCGTCTGTCACTGCACAGGTGGACTTGGTGACTACTGTTGCTCCTTACGCTTAATGTGGCTGTGTATTTCATTTGAAATTGGAGCCTCTGTTTCATACGGCCTTTGTTTCAGCATTGGGTAGTTTTTAAAGACAAGCTAGTAGCTACGGAAAAAAGTCCTTCCTGTGAAGCAGAAGTTTAAATGCTGACGCGACGTTTAAATACATTATACTTTGAATATTTTACTATTTAAATTTTAGTGTAAATTTATGGCTATATTAGGGTAGAGTTTTACTTTTACTCTGTAAATGGCACTTTTCTATTCTTTGCATAAAATATGTAAATTCTGGCATTAGACAAGCAGAATTTAGAAATTTAGGTTGTGTTTAGAACACTAAAGTGCCCTAGTGCCCTAGTAACGTCGGCTTTTTCCTTTTGCCAGTATTGTATATGTGTTTTAAATATGACTCTATTTCTCATAGAATTGTTTCAAAATACATCATTTAAGTTACTTTGCTGTGAAAAAGACGTGACAAAAACTCTGACTAGCATTTGTAAGACGTTAACTAAGAATTGCGTGTGTGTGTTGTTGGTGTCTTCAGATCCAAAGGCAGAGACCAGGCTGTACATCACAGTCAATGACTTTGAATTTCATGTCTACAACCGTTCGGATCTGTATGGACGTCTTCAAGAATTGTTTGGTTTGGAGCCAACAATAATCCCACCCAAGAAAGAGGATGATAAGACACGGGAAAATGGAAGAACAGGAGCCCAGTCCAAAATTGAAAGGTTCGTTGTCACACTTGAATTTTATTAATCTCAAACATGTAAACATTCGCCTGTTTATTCGGTATATAGGAAAGTGAGAGACTTTTTTATGTAATTAACCTTGTTTCCTGCAGCCGTGCTATAATCACTTATTAGTTCTAAGAGGTTTTTTTGATCAGTTCTTTCAGACTTTCTGCATAGCTGGTTGTGTTATCTGCAAACGAAGAAAGTCTTATTTCCCCCTTCCCAATCTCTGTACCGTTTATTTCTTGTCTTATTGCAACAGCCAGAACTTGCGGAGTTGAAAGGGCGTGGTGAGGGAGGGCTGCCTTGCTCTGTCCCAGACCTGGGAAAGCTTCTTGCCTCTCGCCCTTCCGTACGACACTGACTGCGGATACGCTTCGTGAGATGAGTGCCTTTCCCTCTGTTCCTGGTCTACTGAGGGGCTTTAACCGTGAATGCTGTCTGATGTTGTCAGATGCTCTTTCTGCATCTAGCGATATGATCATTTGCTCTTTTGGTTTTAGCCTGTTAGTGTTAATTGATTTTTGAATGTTGAGTAGCCTTGCATACCTAATAGTTTTTTGTGTAGGTAAATAAGGAGGACATTTATTTGCAATTAGGTATTTAAAGGACATTATGTCCTAGGCACTGGGCTGGGGCACCTGCGGTACTGGGGATGTGACAGCTCTCTGTCTCTGTGGAATTCATAGCTGAGTTGGGAGTTAGATCAGTTAGAAGGCAAGGCCATGTTAGTGCGAGCAGTGTTACCACGGGGATCAGAGTAGGTTTCTGTGGACACACATGGAAGAGTCTGGAGGGCTGGGACCTGAAGGCGAACGGTTGGTGAGAGGCAGTCATGCGGGTCTCCCACTGAGGAGGGACATGAGGTGCAGCAGGAAGTTGTTCACTGGGGCTGCGGTGGGTGTGTTTGTGTGGGTAAATGAGACTGAAATGGTTAGCAGGGGTGGGGGCTTTGCCCCAGGTCAGTCACGCTGTGATATGATTGGGGGGCGCTGAGACTGGGTGGGGAGACCTGAAGCTAAGATGTTGTAGAGATTCATCACCATGTGGGCTAGTAGCAAAGGGAAGGGGGAGAAGTGGGTGGAGCGAGACAGACTTAGGTGGATGAATCCACAAGGCGTGGCAGGTTGGACAGGGAGAGCGAGCAAGAAGGGCGATCGCGTCTCCCGTAAGCAATGGGCATGCCTAGTCAGGGAGCCGCAGGGAGAGGGGAGGGCACGGGGTGGTGGTGAGGGCCCCCTTCGTGGAGATGGCCCAGGAATGCGGTTCAGGAGATTCTGGATGCCTCTAGCTTCCTGCGAAGCCTTCGTGAACTGCCCTGGACGTCTCACGTCCTAAGTGCCGTGTGCTCTTGGCCTGTGGTTCTCATTTTGTTGGGAGGATGTTGTTTTGGCATGGAGTGGTGAGAGTCGGGAAGGAGGAGGATCAGCTCAGTTGTCAAATGCTCCAAGTGGTAGGAGATGTTGGAGTGGCTTGTCCCGTGGTCACTTTTGTGGACAGTAATTCCAGCTGTCTTGTACAATGTCCTGTTGGGGCACAGTGGGCACAGTGGCAGGTGTAGTGACAGCATTTCCTGATTTGCACCCTGGACATTAAAGCTTGTTGTTCTGAGAGTGCAGTTTTGTCATTAGTGCCTGCTGACCCCAAACTGACACGTGATGGACTGCCTCCCATGGGGCACTGTAGGGATGTCAGTCTTCGGGTAGACGGTCTCCGTTTTGTTCACAGGAGCCACGGCTGGTATTAATGATGGATGTTTTGAGGAAGTCCACTGCATCCTCAGGTATTTAAGTTTTCCTTACGTATGTCCGTTTTTATTTTTTTCCTCAGAGTAAAAGTGAAAACGGAATCTCAGGACCCCACATCTTCCTGGAGATCACTCATTCCGGTCATAAAGGTCAGCGTGAGCACAGTGAGTCAGTTCTGCTATAAGGGACGTTTGGTGGGCTCAGAATAGAAGCTTTTTTTTTTTTGCAAACATAATTTTCACTTAAGAAAAGAATGCAATTTTGTAGTTATTTTTGTTCCAGCTTCCATAAAGTGTGAAAGAATTATTTTAATGCCAGTACCACTTTAGCACAAATTTACTAGACCTGAAAGGCTGTTTGTTCACAGGGCTTGAATCTCTTTAAACCCATGTCTGCGTTGATCAGGGGAGTAATTTCATTGTACGTAGTGGTAAAGTGGGGTCATCGGGTCGTTGCTTGAAAATGCTTGTTGATAGGTCAGCTAGAGGGGAAACACGGCCTGAGTGGTACAGTGCAGCGTCTCTCCCCTTCCTTCAGGGACGCTTGGCCTTCGGAAACCATTACCAGCCGCAGACTCTGTGCATCAACTTCGATGACGCTTTCCTGACTTACACCACGAAGCCGCCCTCCAGTCACCTGGACCAGTTCATGCACATTGTGAAAGGGAAGCTGGAGAACGCGCGTGTCATGCTCGTGCCCAGCCCACGATATGTCGGCCTTCAGAATGACGAGTGAGAACGCCTCATAACCATCATCTCTTTCTGCTTTTAATTTTTAAAAAAGATTTATTTCTTTATTTTTAGAGAGAGGGGAAGGGAGGAAGGAAGAGAAGGAGAGAAACATCAATGTGTGCTTGTCTCTCATGTGCCCCCTGCTGGGGACCTGGCCCACAAACCAGGCCTGTGCCCTGACTGGGAATGGAACTGGCGAGTCTTTGGTTCACAGAGGTCTCAGTCCACTGAGCCACACTAGCCAGGGCCACAGTGATCTTTTTATATCTAATACAGATATTAATTAAGACCTTTCACATCTTTTTAGTTTCTTTGTTACAAGTTGGGCAGTAATAAGGTATATTTTGCTATTAAATCAATGAATAGTATAGTCCTGCTTTATAAGGGAAGTGGATATGCTATCCATTGGTAAACTCTAATTTTAAATATTTTTCTATAAGGTTATGTAGCTATAATTTTTTACCCTTTTCTCCTTCTTATTGTGTTTGGGAAACTCATTTTGGGCAATTAAGCCTTGATATTTGATATTAGAAAATACACTTTACAGGTAGGTTTTTTGTTTACAAAAGGAATGAGTAAATAGTAAATTCAGCAAATTCATTATAGTGGAGTACCGTTGTGAGTTCATGAAATTTGAAAATTGAGTCGGAATTACTCTTGGAAAACGGAATTACTCTTGGTTGAAGTGGGGCTGGTACAATTAGGGTGGAACTTGCTTGGCATTCAAGTCCTGGTCGGTCTTCCACCCAGCTTTCCGGATTTGTGCCCTGTGCCGTGAGTAGCTGCTCACATCAGGAGGCAGGGTGTCCTAGTGATGCACTATGGGCTCACCCTCGTGGTGGTGGGCTGCTTGCATATAAGAGCCTGGGACGCCGAGGGAACCGTGAACACACAGCTGCCACCTGACGGCAGGCCACATGCTCGTGGTTGGAGCACTGAGCATCCTGTCTCCTGGAACTGTACTTAGCTTGCCTTGCGCTTCCTTGCAGACCTCCGAGGTTGATGGGAGAAGGCTTTGTGGTGATGCAGTCGAATGACGTGGACATCTACTACTACATGGACGAGCCAGGTAGGGCTGCCTGGAAGTGGGTCCATGCCGTGATTCTGTTTCTTCCGTGCAGTGGGGTGGCTAGTCACATGTTCAGTCTCTTTACTCATTAGGGTGTAAGTCAGCATCAGTTAGAGGTAAATGTGCCTGTAAGAGTGCTCACTACAATAGAAAATACCTGTGTCATTGTCGAAAGTTAAATCAAAAGAAAATTGATTCTGGTGTGGTCTTCGCTTCCAATTCTCTTTTATCAGACATACCTCAAACGTTGTGAACGCAAATGACAATGAGTGAACACCTTCGGGAGTGAGGTGATGGTTAGGGTGCTGCGCGTTCACTTAGGGAAGAAAAGCACGGTGTGTTAGACGGGAGGCCCCCAGTTTCAGGGGTAAAGTTCAGCTACGGTGCTTCAGGGGTGGTTTCAATTTTATAGAAGTAGCTAAATATTGGATTTTTACCCCCTTTTTCTTGCTTCTGATCTTTTTATACCTTTCTGGAGGTTTACGAGGTCAAGAGTATTTCACAAGTAAAGCTAGGACACCGTTTGCCTCTTCACCGTGTCGGTGTTTGCACGGGCGGTGTCGTAGCCGCAGTGGGGAAACCGCTGGAGCCCCAGCACGAGTCCAGGTGCTGGTCGCACCCGGGCGAGGAGCCCCGGTTGTCAGGCCGCGCTCCCGGGAAAATAGCTGCTGGCATCACCGCGATGCAGCTGTACGATTTACGTTGCTCAAATCTGGACCCTTAGGAAGCTTTGACTGTTCAGTGTGATAAGATGGCAGGCACACAGGCACACCTGTGCCTGGAGCACAGAGTACATGCATGTTTGGAGGGAGCACATGTGTCATTGAGGTCCAGGATGAGCCATTGGCTCATTTCATGGGATGCCAGTTTTACTTGACAGAGTAGGGACAGAGTGTGGTTTTGAGCTTTCCTGTGAAAATTAGGGTTTTGGGAAATCTGGGTCTGCAACTGTGAGTTTGGTTTTTCTAGATGAGCCCACCAGTGATAGTAATCGATGTGATTTTTGAAGTGTTTAATAATGGCATTCGTTAATATTTGGAAAGCTATGCTTGTCTTAGTGAACCCATTCCTTCCACATGACCAATGTGTGAGGTTACAGAGTCATGTGGCGGGTGAGAGACCCACGCCAAGAACGAGAGAGACAGCGCGTTCTCATGTGGCGGCACATGAGACAGCCAGACTCCGCATTGTAACTGGCCTTTGGGAAAATGCTGCTTGTCGAGTGTCGGCGGAGTGTCACTGAAGAATATCCAGAGTTATCAGAGCTATTAAAATGCCCCTCCCTTTTCTGTCCACCTGTTTGTGTGAAGCTAGGCTTCATCAAATCCTTAAGCAATAGAATTAATGCGAAAGCAACTGTGAGAACCCAGGTGTTTTCTGTTAAGCTGGATGTTACAGGTATTTGCCAGAATAAAATAATGCCAACATTTTTCATAAGTTGTTGTAGAAAATATGGTTATTTTTCATTGAAAATATTTTTATTAAAAATGAAGTTAAAATGTTACATTTTATTAAAAATACACTATATGCGTGTATATATACATATACACATATATAGTTATTTTATGAGTGTAAAGTGTTCCTGAGATCAGAATGTTTTTGGAACTGCTGATCTAAAGAAATATTTTAGTGGTTCTTTTAAGTAACTGCCTTTGTTTTCTGTATTTTGCAATGTGTAGGACTTGTTCCAGAAGAGACAGATGAAAACATTGAAGGAGAAATGAGCAGCGAGGACTGCAAGCTGCAAGACCTGCCTCCGTGCTGGGGCCTGGATATAGTCTGCGGCAAAGGCACGGACCTCAACTACGGGCCGTGGGCTGACAGGCAGAGGTGCGCGAGTAAATCGTGTTTCTAGTGAGACTTTCACATGTATTGAGCTCTGCTGTTAATTTTTATTACAACCAGCCTAGTAGTTCTCTGAGCTGTTTGGTTATGGCAGGGCAAGTTATCCCTAGACACGTGAATCTACACAGTGACTTGTTTGTGCAGAAATTGGCTGAAGTGCGCTGTAAAGGGGGAGTTCGTTCATAGACAGATGGTGACTGACCAGCACATTCGTAGTAGGGTCTTTCGTTTTCCCTTTTGTGTTTAATCAATGAATATGTCAGCAATGGTCGGGCCTGTGTGGATTCTGAGATAAAATCAGATAGTTCAGCTTCAGAGGAGGACAAAAGGAACAAGAGACGTCTATTACGTGGTATTATAGAGGTTAGTAAAAACTCTTGAAAGACTTTGAACGGTACTGAATTGGTTTGCTCAGGCTTCCATAACGAAGCCCCACAGCCTGAGTGGCTCAAACAACAGAAGTTTCTCACAGTTCCGAAGGTGGGGGTCTGCGGTCAAGGTGTTGGCCGGGCTGGTTTCTCAGGAAGGCCGCGACTACGAGGGAAGGACGTGCTTGAGGCCTGTCTCCTTTGTCTCGTAGACGGCCATCTTCTCCTGCCTCTTCGCATGGTCTTCCCTTTTGTGTATCTTGGAAGTCTCTGTGTCCAAATTAGACGGTGGCCCACTAGACAGACCTCACTTTAACTTAACTAGCTCTGTGGAGACCCTGTCTCCAAATATGGCCAAACTCTGAGGTTAGGGCTTCAACGTAAGAATATTTAAGGAATTGCAGTCCAGCCCGTAAAGGTACATGACTCATACTAAGGTTAAAAGAGAAGAGAATTGGGGGAGGCCTTTTTGGTGGGGGACTTGTGAGTTGAGTTTTGAAACATAAGGAGGGGTTAGCGAGGGGAGGAGAGGACGTTTGCCAGGGGTGACGAGACACATCTGAGTTTTTGTGCTAACAGACGTTGCTTAGAGCCCGTCCAGCAGCGTCTCTGTGTGGACGGCTGGTATGCTGGTGGACAGCCTTTCTCGCAGGGGAGAGGTCTTCTGTTTTACTGAGAGGGGACTAGAGGAGGCGTTTGTGATGTAATGTTTTTCTGCTTTGTCTGTTTGTTAAATAAGGTAGTAGTGATAATATAGAGCTACAGTGTTGATTCTTGTTCCTTATTAGAGGTAATTTTGTTGGAATAACATGTTACTATTCTTACTGCCTTATACAGAGATTGTCTGTGGAAGTTTTTCTTCCCACCTGATTATCAAGTTCTGAAAGTTTCTGAAATCGCACAGCCGGGGAGGCCAAGGCAGATCCTTGCCTTTGAACTGCGCATGAATATTATTGCCGATGCTACAATTGATTTGCTGTTTACCAAGAATAGGGTAATTATTGAAATAACGTTCAGAAAATAGTGTTTAAAATATGAACATTGTTTTCCAGAGCATTTTTCTGGTGGCCAGTTCTGTACTGAGATTCATTTCTGTGAGCTTCCTGCCACCACACCCTCAACAACTGTATATATGGTACTTTCCTTAAGTGCTGAAAGTAGAAAGAAGTTAATTACTATCAGTACAATGCCTTCTGCTACAGTCTGGTTCACTTTCTCCTTTATATTTGCCCAGATTGTTTTAGCGTATTTCTGGTATGAATTTGAACTTGTGTTCTTAAGAACTTTGGATACGTATTTAGTGTCCTTGATGACTGTATTTTTGTCTGAGATAAGAACTCAAAAGTGAAGGTTTTAGAGCACTCATGGCAAATGCTCTGTGTGAACTGACTTTTCGGCAGGAAACGAACGCTGTGCATGTGAACGTGGGCGCCGGCTCCTACCTGGAGATCAACATCCCCATGACCGTCGCGGAGCATGGTGAGCCGCCACCTCTCTGTTCTGCACGAGCCGCGGGTAACCAGCACACAGACAGCGGCTTGTTAGCTCATCTGAACTAATGTTCATCCCTGGGGCTTTCTTTTTCAGCTTTTCATTATATTTTAATGTACCTGTAGTTAGCAACAATAGATATTACATAATTAAATCATTTGTATGCCTAGAGAGAGGGGAAGATATTTAAAAATCAAGTTCGGCCTTAGGAATCTGTGCTTTCATTACACCCTGTATTGCTCTTGTGTAAGAGTGAGCAGCATTTGCTTGGCCTGTGTGTCCCCTGTGTCCCTGTGGGAGCAGCTGCTGTGTCTTTCTTCTCACTCTGTCCACCTGACGCTGAGCCCAGCAGCTGGCGTGTGGACCGGCCGGTGACTGACTGAATGACTCAGGCTTTGTTCTAGGTTATATTGTAGATTTTGTCAGGGAGTAAACTGGATACTTTGAACAGTGTAACTTTAACAAGATCGTTTCATATTTCAAATATTAAATAATGCCCCTATAACTAGTTTCATCTGAGCTGAAATAATCTAATTCATTACACATTTGAAATTTGGGCTCTGATACAAGTGAATCAACAGCATGATTAAATATTTGTGTTAGGCTGCCCAAAATATCATACATAGCCGCCTTGATTGTTTCTTGTTCTTTCTGTCCTCTTAGTACATCTGTAATTGAGGGCAGTTAAAATGAACTTACACTTTCTTCACTTTCTTGACTGTGCAGGGAGTAGTACCTTACCCATATTTAAAATCACTAACCAGCAGTGTTAGGATTGCTAAGTGGAGAATGATTTTCACACCGTTCCTGGCGCCCTGTGCCTGTTCCTGTCACTTACTTTGTTACTCAGGAGAGGGTGGGCGGGGGGTGACTGGGCCCAGGAGGTCACGAAATGGCGGCAGCCAGTCTGCCTGCTTCGATAACCCACTGAAGAGGGGACTGGGATGGCGGGGTGCCCTCCCTCTAACTTTGGGCTGTTTCAGAGAAGAAAGAAACCTTCCTGTAGTTAGTTGTGAAAGAGTAATCCCACTGAGTCTTAAAGCAGAGCCTCTGGGACAGCAGGACTCGGCGTAGTCGGTCGGAAAGAAGTGTCTTCCAGGATAGCTGCAGCTGTAGGCCTGTGACGAGGACAGGCGGCTTGGGTCGCATGGAGTTGTGCACGGCTCAGTTGTGGGAGCGCCACTGCCATTTGCACGCTGACAACACATTAGTAAATAGGATCTGTGCAGAACTTCTCACATTGTTACTGGTGCGCAGGGGAGGGGCCAGCCCAGGGCCCAGTGGTCTCGGCGGCCCTGTGGGGGTTCACGGACGTGCGACAGCACACTGGCTGCATGTCCAAGGGGAGCCTGGTCAGGCCCTGGGTGAAGGTCAGGTGCCTATAAGAAACCTGAGGGAAAATAGGCCTAAGTCCGAGACAGTGAAAAAACAGAGTTCAGATGCACGTGAAATCTTTTTCCAGAGATTCAGGTATTTGAAAATGAAGTGCCCAGAGCAAGATGCATGCGCAAGTGGCCATATGATGAGACCACAGGGTTAGTGTTCCTGAAGGGCCACTGTCACAGACAGGAGTGGGAGACCCCCTCGTGCTGCTCTCATGAGGGTGGGCTGCACGAGTGGTGTCACTGTCATCACTGAGGAAGAGCCGTCTTGTAGACACTGCCACTGAGAAGGAGGCCTGGTAGTGACAGGAACACGCGGGCTGAGTGGGGGAGGGGACAGGGCCCGGCACATGCTGAAGTAGTTCGGCACTGTCACTGAGAGAGGGGACCTGTGGTTCCGCATGAGGAGGCCCAGCCACGGTCCACAGGACATGGGGATGAGCTTTCTGCCTCGGGAGCGTTCCCTCGAGGAAGGCGCCTGTTAGGGAGAGTACTCCCTCCCGCCACGGGGTGGGTTTACAGAGCGACGACCACTGCTTTCCGGGGGTTTCTTCTTTGGGTGGCGGTGGGGGTCCCTGTTTTTAAATTATGCGTGTATGTATGTGGGTTCTCAGATTTCATGCTTTCATTCCCCAGGTTACAGCCCTGCAATTAAAGGGCAGCTCTTACACGTCGACGCCACGACCAGCATGCAGTACCGGACCCTGCTGGAGGCGGAGATGCTAGCGGTGCGTCAGATTCTTGGCCCCATTGGATTCTTTCTCGGGGCTTAGCAATTCATTCTGCTTTTTACTTGATGAATGAAGCGAAAGGGAGAAAATCCTGACACCCTGCATTGCTCCCTGTTACAAACAGGGAAGTCTGGGAAATGCTCCTGACGGAACTTGGGATTGGGGACTCTGTGACCAGCAGACCATCATTTCTGTTAGGGCCGACAACAGCACAAAAGCCACTCTGCGAATGGCCGATACCCAGAGTGGGTTCTTTTCTAAAATGAGACACCAGTGGGTCCTTACTTGCTTCCCCAGACAAGCTGCTTACACATGATGTATGTAAGTTAAAAGGAAGGTTTTGAATTGACCAGGAAGCTACTGGTCCCTTAAACAGGTCTTTGGCTGGCACGGTCAGCATTTGAATGGTTGCTGAGCCCTTGCTGGTTGGAACTGCCGGCCGGGGTGGGCAGGTCCTGCCTTCGAGGGAGTGTCCAGCTTTGGCAGGGAGGTACGGACCTGTGACAGCCGGGCCCTCTGACGTGAGCCTGGGAGTCCCTGGGCGCAGACTTGTGAGTGACAGTGTGTGTCGCCCTGCCCCACCCCTGAGCCCGAGCCTCTAGCTGACCAGTTCAGGCGTGCAGACGAGTTAGGGGGTTGCCTGTTCCTCTGTAGATTGAGCTTGGGTACGGTTTTGAAACTATAGCCTGGTTGTTGTTCCTCAATGTTTTTGACCACATCATGGCTTAGTATTTCAAGAAACTGGATGTAACCATGGATACTGCCTGTTAGCTACAGCAATATTGAAATGTGGAAGGGACCTCTGTTCCACTCAGTAGGAAGAAAGCGATCCTTGCTCACCAGTGTGTGTGAGTTCATCTCTGATGCTGTTCCCCCAGGGTCACGTTTGAAGCGCTAACATTTTGGCCTGACATTGGTTTTCAGTTCCACATCAATGCCAGCTACCCCCGGGTGTGGAACATGCCCCAGACGTGGCAGTGCGAATTAGAGGTGTACAAAGCCACTTACCACTTCATCTTTGCACAGAAGAACTTCTTCACAGGTAATTTTCTAGTGAACACAGCACACTGAGATTCATCACAGGGCATGGCCATCCATTCTGTAGGTTTTGCTTTCAGAGTCAGCTTAGGGGCCTGGTGACGCAGCTGCTTGAGGAGCACCTCTGGGAGGAGATGGGCACCAAAGCCTCCCTTCCAGCAGCAGGCAGAGTGTGCGAAGGAGGGGGTGCCGGGGCAGGAGGAAGCCACCGTGGCAGGCCAGGGCTGCCATCCTCTACAAAGAGCTTTTCCGTACTGTGGTGAAAAATAATTGAGACACCAAAGGATAAGCACACTAAGAATAGGCACACAGTTTAAAAAGCAGTAATTAAACCATACAAATCAGCAGTAGGACAAATCAGGAGTCAGCGAAGGTGATGGCTCTCAGTTCTTAGATGGTCAGGTCTGTGTTTTGTGCACCAGGCTCCAGGGCAGAGTCTGGCACTCCGTGCACATCTGTGGGTGTTTGCTTAACAAATAAACAGCTTTAAAAAATGACCAGCCCTGCTGTAGTAAAAAGTTCAGTGAAATGAGATGCCATCTTCCAATAACCACTTACTGAGTTGCACCCTCCCCTCAGAAAGGGGAGGAAGAGGTAGACAGGAGAGGGTACAATGAAGCAGTCAGGCTTATGTTTCTGAGAGGGGTCTGTAGACAGTGCAGAAATCTACACAGGAGAGCACCCTCAGCGTTGGGTGTTCGGGCAGTAGAGTATCAGGGGATGTTTTTCTCTTTATAGTTTCTTCAGAAAGTAATTCATGAAGTACATACATTTTTTCTGATTTGGAACTGTGATTAGTAAGTAAGCATCTGTTTTCTGTTAAATCCTTTAGCTATATCTTAATCAAAATCTTTCAATATTTCAGTATAAAAGTTCCTTTTATTTATAAATAAACATTCATTTTTGGCTTTCATTAGAATCTTTACATTTTGTTTTCTGAATTTCAGTGAATTTTAATTTCTGTCTTTCATCCTGATAATTTTAGATTTAATTCAAGACTGGTCCAGTGATAGTGCTCCAGACATTTTTTCATTTGTTCCGTATACCTGGAATTTTAAAGTCATGTTTCATCAATTTGAAATGATTTGGGCTGCTAATCAACACAACTGGATTGATTGCTCCACTAAACAACAGGAGAATGGTAAGGACTTTTTAAAAATTACGTTAAGTATTCTGTTTATTGAGATAAATACCAACAAATTGGCATTGATTTTGTATTTGTAATAGATACTGGAATTGATCTTTGTTCCATTATTGTGTGGGACTTTTAGAGAAGTATTTACATTTGTATTGGGTTAAACATATAGTCTTAAATTTAATTTTGTTTGGGTGTGTATTTGAGGCAATTACTATTTAAGCTTTTGTTGACGTTAAAAGTGAATTTCCTTTTTCTTTTATTTCAGTGTACCTGGCAGCCTGCGGGGAAACCCTGAACATTGACTTCTCCCTGCCATTCATGGACTTCGTCCCTGCGACGTGCAGCACCCAGCTCTCCCTCCGGGTGCGTGTGGGCGGGCGCCCTGCTCAGTCCGCCAGGGCTGTTAGCACGTCGGGTTTCCCCGAGCTTGTCTTCACTCGCTCCACCCCTCCTCGCCCCTCCTCGGTTCCCTGGCAGAGCTTGTCTTCACTCGCTCCACCCCTCCTCGCCCCTCCTCGGTTCCCTGGCCGCCTGAAGCAGCTTACTAGCTTTCCCCCACTGTTCACTGACTTCCAGGTCACACAGTTGCCCTTCTCTTGGGGGGCTAACTGTAGTGTTCTGCCATTCCCCTAAGTTTTCTGACTTCTCCTAAGAAGTTGGGCAGTAAAGGAACAGGTCCCTGGGTTGATTATTTTCTAACTTCTGTGGGTAACCGAGTGTTCACTGTCTATGAACTAGACTTCAGACCTCCCTCTCTCTCATTCCTCATTGCAGTCATGTATGCAAGCAATAACCAAAAATGCTTTTGTCTGAGGAGTCTTGGGGAACACCCAGTTTTGGGGCATGGCAGTCAGTAGTGGTTGTAGTGTTGATGGAAGTTGTGATGGTGAAAAGTAGCAATAATGATAGAAGAGCAGCTGACACCTGCGAATCATTCCGGATGTGCTGGACACGCCTTCCAGTGCTTCTGTGTTTTCCTTTGTGTTCAGAACAACCCCTGGAGGCAGGTGGAGGTATCATCTGCATGTAAGGAGTAGGAAACTGAGGCGCCGAGCTTAGTAACAGCTTGGTGAGCAGCCCAGGTGGGATTTGAACCCGGGCAATTGAGCTTAGGGCTCCGTTCTTTTTAGTGGTGGGCTGTGAGCCCACCAGGCATCAGGATGGGAAAGTTTAGAAGACCCAAAAGGACAAAGGGGAGGTTGAATGAAGACCCTTAGGTATACCATTTCAGGATTCCTAAAAGACAGTTGAGGAATTAAGATTTATTAGGACCAATCATTTTGTAAAATTCAATACAAAAATAGAACATATTCCACCTGAGCTTATATTAGTGAGACAATTTTTTATTTTCACTTTTTGCTGAACTGCATGCAAAATATCCATGGGTACCCATGGAAGATAATCCTTTTACTGTTTTTTGGAAACTGTGCTGTTTATTCCCCTGGCTTTTTTCTTGACAGTCTCATCAGAATTTAGTTTTAGTCAATGTAAAATCTGAATTCCAGTTATTTATCTGACTGTTCATTGTTAAATTTCCCTTTTGTAATTCACGGTTTCTTTCTTTTTAAATTTTTCTCAAGATTATTAGAGAGTAAGTAGTAACCTAACGTGTTCGTGTACTTATTTTATTACTGTTGGTTATTGTGAATTAATTTTTAGGGAGAAGATGTTGATCTTCATCTGTTTCTACCAGATTGCCACCCTAGTAAATATTCATTATTTATGCTGGTAAAGAATTGCCACCCAAATAAAATGACTCATGACACTGGTGTCCCTGCTGAGTGCCAGAGTGGCCAGAAGACAGTCAAGCCAAAATGGCGGAACCTCACTCAGGAAAAGTGAGTGCGACGGGTGACTCGCGTGCTTTGGGTTTCGGAGTCTTTCGGAGAGCAGTGGTGACCTCTTTACCTGTACCTGCGGTTGGCGCACAATGAGAGGGTAGGCACCTGACTAGAGACTGTGCTCTTGACTCTCGCAGGGCTGGCTGGGTTGAATGCTGGGCTGTCCCGAGTGTCCTGCTCACCATTGACTACACATGGCACCCGATTTACCCCCAGAAAGCGGATGAGCAGCTGAAGCAGTCGCGTAAGTCTTTCTGTGTCATTTCTACTTTGAAAGTCTGCTGCTGTGATTGATAGTCATCAAAGATGCAAGAACGGAAAAATACATCTATTCTTCTGACATAATTGTATATATTTAAAAAATTCTTTAAGGATTTTGGTATAATTATGGCTAACTTTTATTTAGCACGTACTATGTATCAAATGCTAGGCCAAGCTCTTTCCTGACTTACGTTATCTCCTTCAGTCCTTGCAACTCTGAGGCAGTGCACCAGAGAAAGTAATTACATAATTTTCTCAAGGTCTGCCACGACAGGAGTGGCAGAGCTGGCATAGCAAACACGGTGTATGTCAGTCTGTGCATTAATACTTAAAGTACTTGATTTTGTGAAATCTTAGTTTCTTAAATGCATTTGGTAATGTCACAGTTACTCTGAGGCTTCTGTGCTTTATAACTGGGGTCCTCTGCATTTTTCCAGTGGGTTACGTTTTGCAGAACAGTTTTCAAAACTGTTCTCGTGTACAGAGCTCAATAATAGCACACTGTTTGAGTAGCTGTTTGCAGGAGAACAGGCACACTTTAATCCAAGCAGAGTTAAAGCCTAACTGTGACCCAAGTTTGTGTTGCAGACACTTGGTGTTCCCAGAAACTTCTCATTGAGTCTGTAGTCTGACACATGTGTTTCTACTCATACTTCAGTGAGGTCTCTTCTGTTTCACATTCTTAATTACTAGTCTTTCAGGTTGGTTTTCACTGTGTACTCTGGGCATTATAATAGGGTTAGTTGCTTTCGTATTTGCCACAGAGGATTTCTTAGTGAGTAGGTCCTTGAAGAGCTTCCGAGAGGTCTTCTCCCGCCTTCACCAAACTTTCTGCTCCTGGTTCGTTCAGTGTCAGAGATGGAGGAAACAATGTTGTCTGTGCTGAGGCCGTCCCAGAGGACGTCGGATAGAGTTGCTTCTGCTCCCTCCACATCCTCGCGCCCCCCTGTCGACCCCTCGGAACTTCCACCGGACAGGCTGCACGTGGAGATGGAGCTGTCCCCAGACTCTCAGATAACGCTCTATGGGCCTCTGTTAAATGCCTTTTTGTGTATAAAGGTATGGTTTTTAAAAGAACTGGTATCTCTTCTGTGGTCTTGCTGCTGCAGAGGCCGGGCCAGAGGATGCTTAGCTAACAGGGATTGCTGTGACCTGCAGTGAGGGGGCAGTCATTCCTCCAGGGCACTGTTTCCTTCCCACTCTGAGAAGTGCAGACAGAGACCGTTGAACCTTACAAATCTTCAAAGATTTCTTCCAGGATGTAGATCGCAAGTTATTGCTATAACTGGGGGTGGTGTTATCAAGAAGTTTACTGTATAAACTTCAGTAACTCTGGGGGCTTTCTTGCTATAGAATATTGATTTACTAAGCAATCAAGTAAGCATATGTCTTAAATATATATACCTTTTTTTTTAAATTTTAAGGAAACAGACCTGATGCTTTTAATGAAATACAACAGGTTAGCGAGATGCTCAGTTTGCAGAGTCTGGGCTCCAAGGTGAGAGGTTACTGCTGCACACCCTTGACAGCAGTCTGTCTCGATACCTGCAGGAAAACTACTTCGGGGAGGACGACATGTACATGGACTTTGAGGAGGTGGTTTCGAGTCCTGTTCTGTCCCTGTCGACATCCTCCAGCTCCGGGTGGACTGCCGTTGGAATGGAAGGTGATAGGAGGGAGAATGGAAGCGCAGCCAAGGCAGTGCACCCGCTGTCCCTGCGTCCCTGGGACATCACTGTGCGGGTGAATCTGCACCGAGTCCACGGGCGCCTCCCTGTCGTAAGTGTTCACGTAGCAGAGTGCGAGACCCCCAGGCATTGGACACCGTGCACACACACTCGAGGTCACTAAAACATCCATGTGGAGAACTTCCAAATCTGTCCTTCCATCTCGTGAAGCGAGTGTGTTGTTTTCTTCAGAATGTGATTCCTGATCATTGACAGTTTTACTGTTTTCCTCCTTTCACTCCAGTGCCTTCTTTGCTGTTCTGTGTAACTGTAGGACATTTTGCCATGGCCCGGAGTTGCATTGTTTGTAGTTAGCCTGGCGGGTATCCTAGGACTTCGCATTTTCTTAGCCTGTGTCTCTAACTCCAGACCAGCTTGGGGACCTGCGGTGCACTTATTACGTCTAGGTTCAGGCTTGACTTTGGAGGTTTAATGGTGTCCCTTGAGCTTTGGACCCAGCTTTGAACCCTGGTTCACTCTGAGGTTGACTGTGGGCCTCTTGGGCTAACTTGGAGAGGGATTGTATTCCCCCAAGCACCCAGGGCCCCTGGGGCCTGATGGGGTTCGATGGGGTTGGGGTGACCCCGGGCTTTGTGCCGCATGTGGGCTCCGTGCCACGTGCCTTGGGTCATACAGTAGAGAAGTCCCCTCTGGTGCACATGGCCCTCACGTCCTTCCAGGGGCGCAGGTGGCGTATGTGTCAGTAAGCACCGCTCTTTCTTTTTAAAGTCAGATCTCTTAGTTACATACATGTAATTTTTATTTTCTTGTACTTCCTTGGTGTTCACCTATTTTCTGTCTTGATTATGGCATTTTGTTTGACTTTAGCATGGGACCGCCGATGGTCCTGAATGTCCCACGGCTTTCTTGGAAAGGCTGTGTTTTGAAATGAAGAAAGGATTTAGGGAGACCATGCTGCAGCTTGTCCTGTCACCCCTGAATGTGTTCATCAGTGACAACTACCAGGTAATGTGACAGTGAGCCATGGCAGAGACTTCATGGTTTCTTGGTGCTCTTTATGGGCACAGAACCCTGTGTTAGCTCCTGTGCATGGAACATTTGGCTCTGTAAACTGGAGACTTTTCGTTTAACTGTAATAAGTTCTGTATGTGTGTGTATATATATGTGTAAGAGTTTTTCAAGAATCTGTTTTATTTTCTTTTTCTTTCTGTTACTTTCTGTTTATGTGATCCCAGGCATTTATATATTATATCTATTGTTTTTAGAAATGGAAATGAATACTTTATAACTTTTTCATTTATTTAGGGAAGGGAAAATGTAGAAATGTTGGTGGATTCTACTGAAAATTGTCACCTAAATATTACTATTAACCAGTCCAATAAATCTTCAAAACATGCATATTTGCATGGCCAGTGATTTAGTCTTTCTGTCTGGCACACCCATAGGAGGCTTTGTTAATTCCTTCACGTTCTTTCTGGGGCTCCTTTGGAAGAGAACCAATGATACTCATCAAGTGGGATTAATTTACATTCTTGAGTAGAGTATCACCTTATAATTAGTGCTTTTCAATGCCAAATGGCTTCTCTTTCTACCACTACTTTAGGGCTCTTCCCTACTTTCAGGCAGCTCGTGTGCTTTAGAAATATAAATGGATATACACAAAGCCAAGTACATATATAATGGTAACATGGGTCTGATACCCCAAATCATCAGTAGGGCGACCTGGGGCCCGGCGGGCAGGCACTGTGGGCCTCTGACTCCGGACCCCCCACCGTCCTGTGGGACGTTGCTCCGGGCAGGGCCCCCTTTCAGCACTTACCCTGCAGCTTTGGGAAGCAGCGAGTCTTCGCAGTGCTAGAAATATTTGCTGCTTTTACTTACATTTAGTTACAAATATGTACCTATTTACTCTGTAAAATCAGTCTACCCTTTTCTACCTACAAAAGCTCTATGGAAGATGGCTTTCTTCCCTAGTTCTTCATTTTATGGTCTTAATGGTCTATTGTTCTCTGTTATTTTCTTCTTTTCAATATTTTAATCTCCTGGTTTCTTCCTTCCCATGAGACCTGGGCCTGTGATGTTTCCTGTGGTTAGAGTCGGGGTTTCCTTTTCTTGTCCGGCAGTGGCGGCTCCGAGACCTGCGTTCAGTGCAGGGCCCGGCTGCCTTACTTCTCGGGCGGGCTCTCACCGACGCGTCTCTGCAGAAGCTCAGCTCAGACTGGTCTGTGGTTAAAAGGTGTGTGAGGAGCTGGTGCAGCCTGAGTCTTACTTCCCGGGCAGCATGGTTTTCCTGCTTGTCTCTGGGGAGAAAAGCAACTAGAAACTGGAATGCCATTTCCTTGTCTGCCTCATGTCTTAGTGTCCCTGTTTTCAGCAGCGGCCCCCCATGGACGAAGCACTCAGGGAAGGTCACATCAGTCTGTCGGGCCTCCAGCTGCGGGCACACGCCATGTTCTCTGCAGAAGGCTTGCCTCTGGGGAGCGATTCCCTGGAGTACGCGTGGCTCATCGATGTGCAGGCCGGGAGCCTCACGGCCAAGGTCACAGCACCACAGGTACGGGTCTTGATACTGGCCCTGCCCCTGTTCCTTTTCCTTCACTCACCCCCAGTCCCACTCCGGGAGTAGGATGCTGGGCCCTGGGCCTGCCCACTGCGTTTGCACCACTGGCTGGCGCTCTGACTGCTGGCGTTTGTGGCTCTCCTAGCAACAGAGCAGCGAGAGTTGTGTGCTGCTTCTCTAAGCTGAGTGGAGCTGAGGAGTGTGATGTTTTGTAGCTCCACGTGACAGTTTAAGGAATTTGACACTTTCTGTGGGAAAAACGCAGGATGAGATATGTATTACACATACGTGTATCATTAAGCTCACGTTAGTTGGTTCTCCACTGTTGGAACAATCTTCTTTTCCCATATATAGAATAATTTTCTAAGAACTTTGGTTTCTTTGTCTATTTCTTAAGTAGGATTTGAAAATGGCATGTGTGCTATTAAGGATTAAGTAGCGAGGGTCTTCACTTGTCGTCCCCCAAACGAGGCGACATCACTTGTACCTGCTGTGAGTGCGGTGGCACCGGCTCACAGGAGTGAGAACGGACCCCTCAGTGAGTGGGCCTGGTTCGGAGGGCTGGCGGAGATCCTTCGGATGGGCCCCTCCCTCCCACCACCCATCCCACTGTGTCTACTTTTTACTTATTTTATGTAACCTTCATTGCATTTTTTCCCATTACTATTAGTCCCCTTACACTCCCCTTCCCTCAGCCATCACCGCACTGCTGTCCATGTCCCTAGGTCCTTTTCAGGACAGAGGACTGTGACATGGACCACTTGTCTCCAGGAGACTTGGAGGACTCAAGGGTTGTTTACTTCTAGAAATGAAGCACTGAAATCTGGTCGAATGGCCATAGTACTGTAACGCTTCACCTGTTGAGCCGTACCTTTATGATAATACGCCTACTTCTCTCGGCATTTCTAAGGACTGGAATGTGGCAGAAGTGTACGTACGCAATTTTAATAAAGAGTCACAGGATGGCTATGAAACATATAATGGAAAGACAGGTGGTAGCCGCAAGGTGACTGAAGAATCTAAGCACCTTCTGTTTTTGAAAGAAATTGTTGGAGACAGCAAAAGTGAAGGTTATAGAAACAGTTGGAAAACGAATGATTTTTGAAAGGATATTTGATGTAAAAATGGATGAAGACAAATAAATATTCAGTGCTTTTTGCCTCATAACCAGCCTCTCCTCATCACCCACTGTTTCCTGTCTCCACATGTACAAGTAAAAATGGGAGTGTGTAACAACCGGCCTGTTTCCCGTAAGCTGAGGCGGGCCCCAGGACCTCTGGGCTCTTGTGTCTCTACGCTGAGATGGAGGCTGCTTCCGTCGGCCTGGGGTTCATGACCCCACAGGTGCTTCTGACGGGCCTGCTGCTCTTTGTGTGGTTGAAAGGGAATTGATGCTTTCCAGGAGGTTACATTGAGCACTCTTTACAGAGGGGTGATACTGTGTATACCCGTGTCTCAGGGTGCTTATCAACAGCTATAGTCAGTTACAGAGTTGGGAGTTTTTTCACTAAAGATTAGATGAAGAATTGAAGTATGGTTGCTTAAGCTTCTGTTTACATAAACAGAAGTGCTTCAATCTTCAAAATACCCAATTTCCTAAAATTATAGTTCAATATGATAGTTAAATACTCAAATTTCCCATCAAAGCTTGGTCGACTATTAGGTAGAGAATTCTAGATGCTTTTCTATGCCAAGGGTCCTGGTTCTTCATTTAAGAAGAAAGATATAACCTTGAACAAGACTACTTGCTTTAGAAGTTGAATTTTTCCATTGAAATTTGAAAAGAGTTTTCATTTTGGCAATGCATTTGTCATTTACAAATGAAAAGCAGCACTAGTTTGTAATAACGATGTCAAGGTAGAAAAGCCACGGTGCTGGCTAACAGGCAGACAGGTCGTATAGCAGCAGGTGTGAGACGGCCTTTGGGTTCTTTCAGACTGTTAATATTCCTGATCAGCTTTCGAGCTCTGAGTGCTTGTCTGGTGTGCTAATGGTGTTGTCAATCTGTACCGCTTATTTGTAGCTGGCTTGTCTCTTGGAGTGGGGACAGACATTTGTCTTCCATGTGGTATGTCGGGAATATGAACTGGAAAGACCGAAATCAGTGATAATATGTCAGCATGGAATTGATCGTCGGTTCTGTGAATCCAAGGTACGTTAACAAGTGTGTTAGCAGTTTTGTAAACGTGTTTTTTTACATGACAGATTGAAGTATCAGCTTTAAAGCAAATGCTCATAGCCATGAAGTCAGCACTATAGTTCAGTTTTTTCATTGTGATAAAATTATTTTTGCAAATGTATAGCCAGTTATTTAGTTGTAAGTATGTAAAGTATGAGGTAATTGTTCAAACATGCATTCACAAATACATGGACATATAAAAATGATTATCTTATCTCTTGCATTTTTTCTGTCAACACTTAGTCTTACTGCATTATTACACTAAGTCTTTGGGACTCGCTGCGTGTTCATGTAGAAGATTTGGAAATTGAGTCAAGAAGGAAGTTCAGATTCCTTCCAGGAAATTGTTGATTTGAGTAGAATTAACTGTCCCACCTTTTTTCCTTTTAGTTGAGCTGTATTCCTGGGCCTTGTCCAGCGTCAGACGACCTGAAATACACGATGACACGTTTGGCGGCTGACGGAGCGGACATCTACGTCGTGGAGCACGGGTGTGCCACAAACATAAAGGTGCCCGTCGGTCTGTGTCTGGGCCAGCGTGGTTCTTTCTCCTCTGGACCAGACCAGGCCTCTGTGTCTCGAAGCACAACACGTTTGTAACTTGCTGTCCTACCCAACACTGCAGAAACCCTAGGAAGTGGCCTCTGTTTTTCACTAACTCACCTTCCCTCTAGTATTATTTTTTCAGGCATAACTTCACTGCTTCTTCACTGTAAATGAATTAGCTAATGACTGAGACACAGGCCAGTAGCCTGCTTTTATGGCAGGGAAGTGAGCCACTGTTTTCCAGAGAAAACAATGTTTTGAACAATGTTTTTAAACAATTGTTTTAAACAATGTTTTTCAGAGAAAAAGCTTGTTTTTAAAAATCAGGCTTTTTAAAGATTCTGTGATTCTATTCTCACCTTTCTGGTTTCATTCCTTGTCTTGTTTTTCTTTGGATTTACATTCTTTCCCTTTTATCCTTCTTTTAAATTGAATGGTTTTACTGTGCTGCATTTATTTTTTTTCTATTTCTCATTCCCCCTTTTCCCTTTTTTCTTCTTTTTTTATGCAACTTGAAATAATTACCTGTCCTGTAACTTATTCTAAGCTGCCAAAAAACGCAGAAACCAGAGACCTGTTTCATTTTCTCCACTCACCTTTAGATGGGTGCTGTTCGGGTGGCAGACTGTAACCTGCACAACCAGACGGTTGGGGAAGGAGTAAGCGCAGCGATTCAGGACTTTCAAGTGAGACAGTACATCGAGCAGCTGAATAGCCCACGCGCTGGCCTTCAGCCTGCGGTCCTGCGGCGGGCCTGCTGGCTGGAGGCCGGCTCGGCCAGCTTAGGGCTCATCACGGCGGATGTTGCGCTGGCGGCTGACCATCATTCTAAACACGAGGCACAGAGGCAGTTCTTAGAAACTCACGATGCCCGGACCAAGAGGTGAGTGGAATTTAAGATGTAGATGGTTACATGACTATAGAGGCAGTTCTACTGGTAGGAATGGAAAAAGAGCCTTTTAAAGGCTCAAGACCTCAT
>PVKM010001529.1:0-41652 GCA_004027735.1 Carollia perspicillata
GAGGAAAGCAGGGGTTTCAGAAATCAAACTCCAGACAAATGTAGTCTTTTTGGTACATTAAAGGGACAATGAAAAGCCATCTTAAGAAAATTAATGAAGTTCTTTGAAGATCCCCAGCTATTACAACAGTGTCCATTCAACAAGCCAAATAGGTTCGGAAATGAGAATTCAGCTTTGTCTCTCCTTTTGGCCCCACTAAGACTTTCTCTCCCCCAACACTGACTATCAGCTGTGTGCCAGACACCCTGTCAACTGCCTCTACTTAGTTCTTTAAATCCTTCCTGTTAACCATGTTGTTGCCAGAGAAAGCCAGCTGTAGCCCAGAGAGGTTAAGAAATGTCCCACAGGCCACACAGCCACTGTAAGCAGCAGGGCTGAGACGCAAGCCAGACCTACATTCTATCTGCCTTTGCTTCCCACCACCCTGAATATGGGTCTTCTCTGGATCATCAATCAACCTAACTCTCTCTTTTGGTGAAAAAATGACATAAGTCATCTCTATCTTCTACAGGGACAGAAAGGCTCCTTCTTTTGGATAAAAAGCCTTAAGCGCCTAAGAAAGAGGCAGAACCCTGATATAATGAAGGCTAAAGAAACCAATGTTGGAGGTCATTGGTAATAAGGATAATAAACAACCAAGACTTCTAATACTCAAGGCAATTTTCTAAGCACCCCGTGGGCATTAACTTAGTTCTTCCCCAATCACAACCATATGAGGTAGGTATGATCATCATCTTATTTCACAGATTTTGAAACATAGGCACAGAAAGGTCAAGTAAATTGCACAAGACCAAACAGCTAGTAACTGGCAGAGGCAGGATTCGAACCCAGGTTGACTCTGGAGTCTGTGCTTTTTGTACCAGGCATTACATGAAACCCTCCCCCTGCATTATATCTCAGTTCATTCTCAAAACAATATGAAAAAAGTTGATAGTGTCCGAATGCCCACTTAACAGGGAAACTGAGGCTCTAAGTGGCTAAGAGAAGCTCCACCACACCCAGCCACATGATGGAAAACCGAAGAAGTAATGCTCTGTACAAAAAACTCAACGCCTGTCTCCGGGCTGAGCAGAGGGATCAGCTGCCTGAGAAGGCTTGTGTGCTGAGTGGCCCTCATGGGACCAGGAGCTGGCAGACGGGGACCTCTTTTTTACAAAAACATAAAGCCATGACAGCACATTCCCAACATTACTAGTCTTCTTTCCGTTTTTCCTTTTTTCCCCCTCCCTTCCAGCTCAGGCACCTCACAACCACATGAATCAATACTGAATGGCCCTATAAATAAATAAGCATATCAGTCAACTCAGTAATAAAACGAAGGGAAGAAAAATATGTAAATCAGCGACATTTGTGTAAATCCAGTTACTGTTTACTTTAATATTGCCTTATATGCTTATGCAGTTACAAAGAGACAGATCTAAAGTAATGTGGCGCTCGGCGGACAACAGACTTAAAAGGCATCTCTGCCGGCGGGCACTGAGAAGGGCCAGTCCTTCCGGGGCCCTGCCTGCCTCCCAGGGAAGACGGAGATGAGCCCATGAGGGTGGGGCATGTGAGAAACGGCCCCTCCTGCCTCAGTGCAATTCACTGTTTTCCTAGCCTACCTCCTGAACCAGCCGGATGAGTGGGCTTTCTCTGAGCCTTGGCCACAAAGTCAAACCAAGAAGAGATGGGGGGGAGGTCCAGCCCCGTCTCAGGGCTCCAAGCAGGCAAGAGAAACTGGCCGGAGGACAGCTCAGCTGTTGCCAAAGGAAGTGGGGCCCGACGGGTGGGACAGAAAGAATGTGAACAATGCCAACTGTGTACTCAGAGGGTGGGATGGTAGAGAGGATTTTGGAACAGGCAAGTAAGTGTTTGGACTTATCTGCAAGGCTACCTTCTTCGAGAAGCAAAGCTGAGTGGAATGCTGGGGGAGAGCAAGGGTTAGCAAGTACAAGCCTCCAAAAATGAGAAACTGGCCTGGAGGGTGAGGTTGCTTGTTCAAGGCTGTGGATATCATACATAGCAGAGCTGGTGTAAGGTTACACAATGTCTAGGAAGAGGGAGATTTCTTGGGCTCGGACACAGGAACCCCATCGAACCCAAGAGAGAGCCCACACTTATCACAACACCACTGGCTGACCTAGAGGGAATGGGGTAGAGAAGTTCCTCCCAAGCTTCCAGAGGCTGCTGGCCTCCTCTGGCAACTCCAGGCGGGACAGGAGACGGAACTGGGATTGGGACATGCCAGGGGCCTTGAGTCTTACCTCAGCTTGGAAGCTTTTTAATACAGGAGCCACCATCTCTCTGATTTCCTGAAAAAGAGATCAGTGAAGAGTTCACCACAGTGCCAGGTGGGACAACCATGGCCCCTGACTGCAGCTCACTGTCGTCCCCTAGGTCAGCATTCCCCAAATGTGTACCGTGGACCCTGCACTCAGTGGCACCTTGAAGGGTTCCTCTTATATACACCTACAAAGGGACACACACATGAGGGGACATATCAAGTCCAACACCAAGTTTCTTCCCTGCAGGACTCTTGGAGCCTGTGCTATAATGCACACAGGGAACTTCTGGCAGAAAGACAGAGGAAGGAGCATTTCTCCAATGGATTTGATCATGGAATCCTCTCTGGTGCAAAGGACCTGTGCAACTGGTGGTCTACTATGGGTACTCTTTGGAGTGGGGACTGGAGAGGTGACCCCAATTCTCCACACCTGGGGTTATGTCACCAAAGTCCCTTCATGAAAACCTTCTGTCCCTTCGGTGTTGCTCAGGGGCTATCTCCATCAGGTCGCCATCTCTGCTTCCCCACCCAGCACTTTAGCACACTATTCACCTTTCCTTCCTCACCAGAGCATAGGGCTTCTGGCACCTTAGCTGGGTCACCCCTTACAGCATCCAGCTCAGAGAAAGTGCTCTGTAAAGGTCTGATGACCTCTGTGATGATGGGCTGCCTTTGGAAGGGAGCCTCCTATTTCCAGAACCTAATTTCCTGCTTTGCACAAGTGACATTGAGGTTCCAAGTCCCAAGGGTAAACTCCCAGGAGTTCTCCCCAGTGTGCATGAGAGAGGGTTTTAAAATCAAGTATCCCAAGATCTGAACCCTAAATGCTCCAGTTCCCTGTGAGCCCCACTGGTGACTCACCCTACTGCCATCAGTTAGGGCCCACAAGAAATGCGCCCTACCCCACCGAGAGGAGCTGGGGGCACTTGAGAGCATGGGGAAGAGCATGAGGGGACATATCAAGTCCAACACCAAGTTTCTTCCCTGCAGGACTCTTGAGCATGGGCTTCTCTCTGCTGTCATCAGAGCAAATGACAGCAGAGAGAAGCAGGAAGGAAAAGAGATGGGCAGAAGAATACCTATGCTTAGGTAAAGAATAAGGTTGTGTGGCTTCTGTCCTGGGGAAAAGAAATCCCTCTTCTGGGTCCTGGGCTCCCCTCCTCACTGACAGATGTGTCCCTTAGGGCTACTCAGAGCTTCGGATGTACAGATGTGTGTTGGACATCTTCAGAAGGGACACAGGGAATGTGTGTGAACCTAGTGGATTTGATTGCAAGAAACCACAGCAATGGAAAAGACAACATAGGTCAAAGGTTGTCAGCCGAAGTGCCGTCAGGTGGGGAAGTGGACACAAGGGAGGCAGGCCAGGATGTCCCATGGCAAATTTCTGAAGGGAACACAAGCTTAATAGGGGTGGCAGCTGCTCAGCTCTGTGTGGTGACTGTCACATGGGCATGAAGCCTCTGTGTGGCCAGAACTACCAAGCAGTCTCAAAGACACTAGAAGCCCAGGTTATTGGGTAAAATCTCCTGAGATACTAAACACTGGCAACTGACTGTAAAATCTGTGGAGCAATAGAACACTGGGAAGGACACCTCTGGTTCAGGTTCAGGATATGCCAGTGCCAGGAGGGACTCAGGAACCAACTCTCCAGTCCCCTGAATTTATAGACAGGGGGCCCGAGGCCCCACAGTGGCTGGCTTGCTCAAAGTCCTGAGTGGCATGGCAGGAACCTGATGCGGGTCTACAGATTCCCCAAAGAGGCTTCTTTCAGAAGCCCATGCTCAAGTGAGTTTAGGGGATTCGAGTGGAGTGTGAGGCTCCACAGGGAGGGGTTGGCAGGACTCTGGGCCAGGGCACTGTCTGCTTGAGCCCTTGGGGGAGATAAGCAAAGGCACCAGTGGGCCGTGAGCTGGCCAGCAGCCAAGTGATGTTCTTAAGTAAAGCCTTAGCATGACTCTCCCCGTCAGGAGAGACTAGCTCCAAAAATGAAAATTTCAGAGGCATGACTATAATAGGAATGGAAACTTATTCCTCCTAATTACATAATTGCATAATTATGCAGTATTAAAATTATGTAAGCTGAACTTGAGGCTTAAAACCTGGCCTGGATTTCCCTCCTTGCCTGGGCCCAGGGAAGGGGGATGAGATGGAAGGCTTCCTTTCATCTCTGCTGCTTCCCAGAGACTGGAGAGACAGAGGCAAAGCCACTGGTACTCATTCTGGGCAGAAAAATCAATGGAAAGATCAAGCTGTTCTCTGTTCTAAAAGGGAAGGGAAAGTCACTCAGTACTACCATTCTTAGCTCCTGGAGTCAAACCAAGGATCGTATTTGGCCTTTCTGAAGCCATGGCATAAAAACAGACCTGAGATTCCTGCCCCTTCTCTGAGTGCACCTTTCCTAAACTCTCAAACCTTAGATTCCTGCCAGACCTGCTCCGCCCACAGCCAAGTTCTAGCTAGGTCCTACTTCCCCCTCTTGCCTTGAAGAATCAAAGATATTCATGACTTGGGTGAGGAGGATTTCACAGCTAAGAGATTGCCCACGTGGCCCAACCCCTTGGTGGGCCTGCATCTTTTCCACCTTTCCACGGACCCCTCCTCTCCTCCATCAGCGAGATGGCACCAGGACCCCTGGAAGATTCCAGCAGGCAGAGTGGAATCAACACCTCCAGGTCTGATAGCAGGAGCTCTCGCCTCCTCCAAGAGTCAGGCCACCTGAGCAGGTGTGGACAGGCAGCTCAGCTAACCTGCTGGGAGGAGCAGAGCCGGCTCTGGGGGTGGCTGAGGCCTTCATTTCCCATAATGGCTCTGAGGTGCCACCCAGCTGCCAACATTACATGGAGTCAGAAGGTTTTATTTTTCCTATCTGTGTTTACTTTATCATTACAAAAAAAAATTGAGAAGCAACAGGGGGCCTGAGAGAGGAGGGAAAAGAATTCACACATTAGCCCCTGTAAAGAACAGAAACAAGTCCTTTCTAGCCCCTTCTCCTGATGGGGCCCTTACATTGTTTAGGGCTGGTCATTATCTGGACCACCCTCCTGGCAGCTGGGAAAGACAAAGCTGGTGGCTGGGGTTGTAAGGGACAGAGTGGAGGGGAAGAGCGAGGCATGTATGTGGGGGGGGGGTCGGTTTCAGAGACGGAGGGAAGGACGAAGCGGGTAGCTATAGCTGTCATCTCTCAGATGCCAATGGAAAAGCAAAATAAAATCAAGAACTCCAGACAAATAGCTTTTGCCATCAAGGCCAAGCATTTGACTTATATGAATGTGGGGAGAAAATGGATGTTTTATAGAGCCCTCAAAAACAATGACTTCAGTGCAGAAGCATCCTGCCCTTTAGACAGGGCTGCTGAGCACCACAGGACCAAGAAACCCCAAAAGGTTGGGGGCCGAAATTTTTCTTGGGGGCTAATTAGCTTCTTTTCTTGTTAGTCACTTATGTCTACAGTTTTCAAAATATAGTTTGAACAGAGAAAAATCTGCATTCCTACTGAGTTAATTCTGTAACAGCAAATATACTGTACCTCAGGTACATTTTTCTTAAATTCCCGGCGGAGTTCAATTAAATGTTTATGAGAATGTTCACTCTCCTCCTGCCGTGCAGACAGCTCAGAAGCGACGGAATTAAGCTCCTTCTGGAACAATAAAAGAAAGAGAGAGAGAGAGAGAAAAGAAAAAGATTTTTTTCCTCCTTTTTCTTTTAAATCATCATACAAAACAGTATTCTGAACAAGTTTTCTTAACTTACAAAGCTGAGAAAAGACAGGATATTGACTCCTGGTACAAATGAATAATTTACTAAACTGGGGATGCAACCAAAAAAAAAAAAAAATCCAGGACAGCTCTTTTTGCTGGTCTGAAGTCGGGGCAGATCGATAATCTCCCTTAAAGTTGGGTGGAGTTGTTTTTTTTTCATCTCTCCCCCACCCTCCTGCCCCACCTCTTAAATTTCCAAAGGAGTGATGGCATAAGCTTGTCAGTAACTGTAGAAAAACATCTCCAAACCATGTCAAAATAGTAAAGCACGACATATTGTATGGGCATATCATAGTGGAAGAAAGTGCTGTCGACAGCTTTCATATATCAGAGGTGGGAACTGTTCCAACTATGACTTACTTACACTTAAGGGTTCATAAATACGCCTTTTAAGATATAGATGGCTTTTTAATTTCAGTAGATTTTGGAAAAATGAAGGTGCCAATAAGAAGCAAGCTGACCTTTTGTGTATCCTGCAGTAAATCATTTAAGGTTCACTTCAAGTGTAAGAAATATTTTGCCGAAGATGCCCAGATTCAGGAGAAATGAATTTGGAGGTTGCCTTGCTAATGTGCAATGAAGGCATCAGGCCAGGTTTTTACAGGACACACTATGGAGGGGAAAAAGAGAGTAAAGGGTGGAGTGGGGGGGCTCCAGCTCACTCGCAGCGTGGCCAACGTCTCTGGTTGTACATGTGTATTTGATCACTCCTTTTGTAGCTTTCTTCACTTTAACGGTGGCAGTTTCACACGGGCAGTACAATTCACCATGAGTTGTCATGGATTTCATTTGCATAATTCAAGAAATACTCTGTTTATGTGGTCTGCTGCCTTCTTGCACCATCCCAAGATGGGCTTTTTTTCTGGACCATAACTCGAGGAGCATTTCTGTATTTATCACCCGATTATATCTGCAGCAATCAAGCCCTATAATTTCCTAAATCCGGTGATGCAATAAATTTCTGCAATCAGATTTATTAAAAACACACACGCAGATGCAAGGGTGTATTTCTAGGGTGAACTCTTTAATCTAACATATGTATGATGAGGCCCAGCACCGTGTTGAAAGACCCCATTTGTCCCTGCTAATATGCATTCATCTTGCACACACAATGAAACACTTTTACCATTAGATAATGAAATAAAAGTACTATTAACCGCTGCAAATCCTTTTCCCTCTAAGAGACAAAACGCATGGTAATTGTCTTATATCATGTCTGAGAGTCGGTAAATCTGCTCAATAGCAGTTCACCATAGCACCATAAAACTCACACCCATTGGAAGCTGGAAAGCCTGCCCCAAACTCAGGATGTGTGTCTGCCTATGGAGTCTTTGGGAGAAATCGAGGGGGAGAATGTCTATTTTTGGACAAATGTCTAACGTCTTTGGAGATTCATGAAACCAGAAGGGAGAAGGTCCAGGCATAAAGTAGTGATTAAAATAGGCATAGGAACAGGATGTATGGTGCTCTCCAAGGTGCTGAAACCAATTCTGTGCTACAGTAGTGGGTACACCAACCTGAAGGTGCAGGGGCTTAGGGCACCATGGAATCTTGAACCAGGTACGGAACCAGGTGCCATGGGAAAGAGAAACAGAAACAGTTTCTAACAACCTGCCAAGGTGACAGAAGGGGGGAGAAATGGAGATTTTTGGTTTATCATCATTTAAAAATAATAATTTTCCAATAAAGAAACTATAATCGACCACAAACAAAAAAATTGAATGATTGGAAAGGGATCTGTATTTTCAGCAATAGGACTAATAAAAGGGAGACAAACATCAACCAGGTGGTGTGGCCAGGTGGACAGAACCTCACCTGGCAGGAGAGAAGAACCAAATTGTCACAGTCAATTTGGTTGTGGCAGAGTGCTCACAGTTATCCTTAGTTTTTCTTGTCCATCTTGAAGACAGAGATGTGAATTTTACATTGCTGGAGGACAATCAAAACTGGGTCTTGAGTTGACATCACTTGGTTTTGGATGGCCGAGTATCTGACATCACGCTCTTATCTCTGGGCCACTGTCCCTCCCTGCACCACAGCAACCAATATACCTGGTGGGGGCTGGACTTGGACTCCTCATTCAAAACATTCAAACCAGGCTCTGAGAGGAAATCTCAGGGGAGGGTAAGTCCACCTGCCTGACATAACTACCCTGGCTCCCTCCATCCAAACCTCCTAGACTGCTGGTGGGTGTGAATCTGTCTGCTCTGTCCACATTTCCAATGAGAAGAGGTGAGATTAGGCTGGGGAATAACAGCAGGGCCCCAGCCCTGGCCCCATGTAAGTCCAGATCTTGGCGTCTTTACTGTTCCACCCTAGAGGAGCAGACAGTATGACTTACGTCCATGTTCTTTTTCAACTTTGTCTAAATACGCTCATCCTTCAACCCTAATTTCTTGTCGCATTTCTATGGTAAGCTTACTAACAACAACAACAATAATAATGATCACAACTATCATTTATTGGGTGCTTACACGCATCAGGCATCATGGTTAGCTCCTTGCAAACATTATCTCAGGTAACGAACACATTAATGTGTCTGTTAGGTGATTCAATCAGGGAACTAAGAAGTAAATTAGTCTATTCTAATAATTCAGGTGTGAATTATCTCCTTGGTGGATTATAAAGGCAAAATTGTAATGCCCTGCTCTTCACAGGGCTTCAACTCCACTTTCCCACTAGCTGGGGGGTGTTCAGGGAGCTCATTTTAAACACTATAAATGAGAAAAGAATCAAATACAGTACCAAGTGTTCAACAAATGTTGGCTGATATTAATATTATATTTAGATAGACTGAAAGCTCAGTAAACACTGTACTAGATCAGTGATTCTAACAGTGTTACATTTCACAGGTCAGTAAAAATCTCACCAAAAAAGAAAAAAAAAAAAACCCGTAAGACCGACAGGCTAATGCCAAGTCTTACTGTATCAAGCAAAGACATTAAAAACCACTCTCTACCCCCACTTAGAGATAGGATAGTTAAACATCAACAAAGGCAAGTGGGCCAGTGACAGAACTGACAAATCTTTAAAAATCAACACATTTAAAATAAAAAGCTCACAGCACTGTATTTTGAAGGAACAGAAAAA
Source organism: Carollia perspicillata (assembly GCA_004027735.1). Taxonomy (NCBI): domain Eukaryota; kingdom Metazoa; phylum Chordata; class Mammalia; order Chiroptera; family Phyllostomidae; genus Carollia; species Carollia perspicillata. Next base: position 9,118 of record PVKM010001529.1, read on the forward strand.
AACCCTCTCATCCATATAAACCAGAAGAGGTCTGGAGTCAAGTTTTAAAAACGGAGTGTCTGAGCCATGGTGCACACACACAGCTAGCCTCTCCTTTGATGATCAAGCAGAATTCCGGATCCTCGCCCAGCCCAGCCCAGCCCCCAGCCTCCAGCCCCAGGGAGCCATGATTAACACAGCCCCAGACTTTGGGCCAGGCCCAGGCGGGGTGGAGACTCATCTGATTAACCCGCCATCAGCAGCAGACAGACAGCCCGGAGCCCGGCGCAGACCATTCAAATAATGATCATCATAAACAGCCCATTTGCAACTAAAAAGAAATAATTTTAATGAGCTTGAAGCAGATGATAGATGCAGCTGAGGCTCAGGCCAATGTGCAGAGAGAAAGGAAGCTGGGATTGAACTGCACCCAGGACTAGGAGCAGCAGGAAAAAACTGGGGTGGCGAGGAAGGGCTCTTCTGATGGGATGGACGGCCCTGTGGCTAGCCCGCTGTAAGTGCCCACGGCCTGGGGAATGCCCCTAGCTCCAGGTGCTGGGCAACCTACAGGCTTAGACCTCCAAGGCACTCAGAGTCTCAGAACGTCTGAGCCAGAATCACTGTCCAAACTTCAACCGCGCACACCCCTCTGCATGCATTTTGCCATATTGATATTCCACATGAATTTCTACTTACTTAATATTTATATTTTCAAAACAACTCCTATTTCTTTCTTTTTGATTGAGATGTGCAGAGCTTCAAGTTCAATTTCAAGACAGAACTTTTGCATCCTTGTAACCACTGCCCAGATCGAGGTATAGAATGTTCACATTCCTAGCACCTCAGCAGGGTTCTCCTGCCCCTTCTAGTGAGCACCACTTAAAGGTAACCAGTATTCTTACCTGAGTATCAAAAATAAATTTTGTCTTCTCTTGACCTGTATGTAAGGAACCTCTCTTTTTTAAATCTAAATAAATGCATTTGAAAAGGAAATGTTTCATGACTAGAGAATCCTGTACCACAAACAGGTTGCAGCAGTTAAAAGTACAGTGAAAACAAAGCATTGACGCCTGTCATTGTTATAACAGAGGATTGATTGGCAAGAGCTAGAGAGGCGTTACAGGTGGTGCACTGCCAGAGACTTTTCCTACCATTAGAATGAGAAGGAATGGAAGGGCTCTGAGGCAGTATAACCCACTGCTCCTCCTGACGTGAGTCAATCCCTTCTAAAGCCAGACCTACTTACTGCTAATAACCATCTCATGTCCTGTCAGTGGGTGCATGCCCCACACTTTGGCAAACATTCATTGAATCTGATTCTTCCATTTTAGAGATGAGGAAACAGGAGCAGACAACTTAGGTTACCTGCTCAAGCCACAGAGCTGATGTAAGAGGCTGGATTTCTTCAGAGGGAACAGTAGGTCTTGTGTGGGGAAGAAAAATTGTTGGTTATCTACAGAGAGGCAACCCACTTAGGGCATCTAAGTTGCCTCTTAGTCCAATTGTCTCCCCAACCAGATTGGTACACAGAAATCGTGAGGACGATTTCCCCCCAACCAGATTGGGGAGACATTGGGACTCGAATTACAGGAATATGTAATTTTGAAAGAAATTTAACACCTGATCCCAAAGTGTCAACTATGTACACAGTTTTGAGCTAGATGCTGTGGGGTTTTTAAAAAGATTTTATTTATTTATTTATTTCTAGAGAGGGAGACGGGAAGGAGAAAAAGAGGGAGAGAAACATTAATGTGTGGTTGCCTCTTGCCTGACCCCTCCTGGGGACCAGGCCCGAAACCCAGGCATGTGCCCTGACTGGGAATCGAACTAGCAATCCTTTCATTCGCAGGGGCCCACACTCAACCCACTGAGCTATAGGGGAAACACACATAAAACACAATCTGAGTTGTGCATATGTATGTCAGTTCCCCCAATATATGTCCACACTCTTCTCAGCTCTGAAGACACCTCCACACTCAGACACACCACCTTAATTAACACCAACTCTGAGAAGAGACCTTCTAAAAGAATGCAGTAATTGTTAGGGATCAGGGTTACGGAAGCGAGAACCTCGGGTGTTTCCAAGACTTGAAGGGATTTGTAAAGGGAAACAAGTCTTCCTCAGTATGTCCCTCCCCTGCTCAAAACCCACTTAGGGCATCTACTTTGTGCCTGTTAACCCTTTCTGATACTTGCCCTCCGATTTTATTTTTTAAATCCCTAGAACCTTTCCTTCGGGTGAATTCTTACACAGAAGTTCCTTACAGAAATCAAGAGATCATCTGAGTGCCTATTATTATATATATGACAAGGCTGTACAGAAAAAATCTAGCCATTGTTAATATAATGAGAAACTTCGTGCAACATCAATGTAACCTGGCAGCCAAGGACAGTGGACTGGAATGCGCATGCGTGAAAACGATTTCCCTGCACTAGTCAGTGAGGGCAGTAGATGCCATTGAGTGAGTATGGGTTCTGTGTGGCCGTCGCATTCAAAACGACTGGGCAAGTAGAACAACGAATCTGCATCAAATTTTGCGTTGAGCTTGAACATCCCCCTTGGAAACTATTCAGATGATTCAGAAGGCCGCAGCTGTGGGCAGCTGATGATTGGCGGCTTCATCACAACAATGTGTCTGCTTAGGGCAACATGTCATCACATCTTGTGCAGTTTTCTGGTGAAACACCTAATTACCCAGGTGATTCAGCTCCTCTACAGCCCAGATTTGGTGTCCTCCGACTTCTCACTGTCCCCAAAACTAAAATCACCTTTGACAGGGAAGAGATTTCAGACCACAGATGAGATTCAGGAAAATATGACAGAGCAGTTGATGGTGATTGGGAGAACTGTGTGAGATCCCAAGGTGCCTACTTTGAAGGGGACTGGGGCATCATTGTCCTATGTACAATGTTTTTTGTATCTTGTAACTTCTTCAATAAATGTCTCTATTTTTCATATTACATGGCTAGACATCTTCTGGACAAACCTCATATACTAATATTTACAGACTATACTAAATATTTTATGTATATTATTATATCCTGTAAGGATTTGCGAGCAAAGTGACAGTTGAGATTCCAGGCCAGGTATAGAAAACCAGGATGAACAGACTTCTAATATAGTCTCCAACTTCCCCAAACACAGACGCAGAACTCTGCTTTCTCTTTACTATAGGTAGATGCAACCAGAGATGTTGGACCCTCGTTCACCCAACCATCCACCCACCTACCCATCCATCCAACCATCATCTCTGGTGTGCTAGATATTAGATAAGGGAGACAGCAATGATGAATTGGATACTGCTGTATGATCCAAGAGTTCAGAAACCAAAGGAGACAATTTAGGGCATAAATAATTCAGGTAAAAGGGGACAAAGGCCATCATGTTGCGATATCATTCCAATGCAGGCTTGGAGGAGTGTGAAACCCTAATATATCTCCTATATTTGAGATGGACATGGAAACAAATTCGACAAGGGAGAGAGGCAGAGTTTCATCCACCTCTTCTAATTAAATCACTGTGTGGTTCCCAACCTGGGCAGGGGCTGCCACTACCCACTAAGGAGTTACCCTGGCTGGAAGTCCTTTATCTGACCTCCATCCAATCACCTAACCAACCATCTGTTTATCTACTCATCCAAGCATCCATCTATCTAATCACTCGCTCAGTCACCAATCATCCATCCATCCATCCATCCATCCATCCATCCATCCATCCATCCATCTACCCACCCACCCATCTATCCACTCATCCATTCATCCAACTAATCACTGAGCCCAAATTCTGTGCCAGGACAGGGCTAGGTATTGGTACACAGAAATCAACCAACTAAGTCCTTGCCCTTGGGGAGTTCACAGTGCAGTGGGGAAGACAAGCAGGTCAACCCTAATGCGGTGTGCCTAAGTAAGATATGAAAAGTATAAATAAAGTATCAAAGGAACACAAGAGAGCACAGTGATTTCTCGTGATTTGGGGAAACATCTGACCTGGATCCAAAGCATGAGTATGTCGGATGAATAAACCAGACATACCAGGCAGAGGGAATGGGATAATCACCAACAGCCCCCTAACTGGTCTTCCTATTCCTGTCTTTCATTTTCTTCTTTTTACTATGTACCATTATCAAACACTCTATGCATTTTACTTACTTATTTTATATACTATAATGAAAACTCCATGACAGCAAGGCAGAGAATCTGGTCCCTCCCTTCTTATTATATACTCAGCACCTAGAACAGCTCCTGATACACAGTAGGCACTCTAGAAATGTTTGTTGGTCAAATGAATGAATAAATGAATGCTATGTATCGGAAGCCTTGAAAGAGCCTCGTCTGTCTGGGGAACAATGACATGGTTCAGAGACCACAGACCTGTGTCCAAATTTCAGCTTTGACATTTCACTAGCAGCATGACCTTGGACAAATGACTCAGCCTCAATTTCTGCATCTTAACACGGGGATACAATTTTAAGCCCATAGTGCTATTAAGAGGATTCCTCGAGAACCAGATTGAAAGAACCAGGTGAAGTACTTGGCACAGTGTCTAGAGTCTTCAGTGTTCATACTCTCCAATGGAACGTCAGTCCCTCAGGGTGGGGACTGGGCCTGTCTTGCTCACAGCTATAGCTCTTCTGAGTGCCAGGTGCACTGTTGGCACTCAGTGCACATTTGTGAATGAATGACTGTTAGTAGATGTAAGCATGAAAAATCCTTTATGGCAGAACCTAGGTAGGGCCCCCTTTAGGGCACCAAATGTCCCATTCCATGCCTTGGGTCCATGGTGCCATTCAGGGCTCTGACATCAGAATCCCAGGCGAACACCAAGGAGCAGGGTTTTCAGGGGACACTGTGGGGCACAATGCAAGCACTGCCTTCAAATGGGCCTCAGAGGCCAGCTCTTGGAGGGGTGGGGGGCTGACCTGGGATGGAGGGCAAATGCTGGCCTGCCATGAGCAAGGGGACAAGACAAGATGGATGGTTCTGCAGCCCGCTGAGATGGATAACTGAGCCGCGCTGAGAGACAGCCGGGGTTGCCAGAGCCATCCATCACTCCCTGCACCGTATGTAAATTTCAGATGCCAAGATGTATTGGGCCAATTATCTGAGGCCGGGGCAAGGGGCGGTGTCTACTTGAAAGAGTTTCCAGCCAGGCAGGCTTTACTACATTCCATCAGCTGGGCCAGGGTAATAGTTTCCAGTCAGGTCAAAGAGCCCAACCTTGAGGCCTAGGTGTGTGGGTGAGACTGCCAACAACTTCTTAGTGAATTTTATATAATAACTGTCCCATAGAGCTTATTATATATACTCTGTCCATGCTAACTGCACACAAAAGTTCATTTAATTCTCCCAATAATACTTGGCTTGCAGTGGCCTACAACATCTGTTGAGGGAACAAATGAATGGTCCTATGATGTAGGTACCATTTTACACAAGGGACTTGCAGAGACAAGGCCACTCGTCAAGGTCACACAGCTGGAAAGTTACATGGGGATGTGAACCTATGTCTTTCTGGGTTCTTTCCTCCAGATACTGATGGGGCATCCTTTCCTGGATCTGCCTGTCCCCAACAAGGACTCATGTGGCCTGAAAAGCAGGAGCATGATTAGGCCCGGTCAGTCTATCTGTCTGTCCATCTATCCATCTACCTTATCCACCCACTCATTCATTCACTCTGTTATTATTTAAGTGCCCACAATGTTGCCAGAACAAGCCAGACTCAGGTCCTGCCCACATAATGGGTTTGGTCACACAGAGCAAACAGACTATTAAGGTTGTGGTCCCTCAGGCTCTGTTAGAAGCTCCCCCAGCTCTGGCTTCCAGAAAATCCAGGTGGCAACTTGCTTTTGGTTGGAGGTAGGCCAAGACCCGGCATTTGGCAGAAAGAGTGGGTTAGAGGCCTGAGGCTCTTGCTTACTGGCTCCGTTAACTTAGGCAGACCCTTGGCCTCTCTGCATCTAGGATTCATCACTGTTAAATGGAGCCATGGCGACCCCTCCCTCTCAGCAGTGTGTGCAGATGAGAGACCCATGGCTGGCAGGGGGCCCAGGCTGCAAGAGGTGTCTGGAAGGGCAGGGTGCTCTGGGTCCAAGCCTGATGTTTGGGCTGGGGCCACCACCAGTCCTGAGACCCCAAACTGTGGTGGGGACATTGCTCTCACCAGCACATCCTGTTAGCTCAATCCAACCATTTTTCATTCTCACTAGTGCAGCCACCCTGGGCCAGACCACCGTCATCACTCATCTGGGTGACCACAGGAGCCTCTTCACTAGGTCCCCAGTGCTGCCCTCACCTTTCTGCAGTCCCTTCCCCACGAAGTAGCCAGAGGGATATTGTTAAACCTAAGTCACGTCCTGTCCATCCTCTACTCAAACCTCTCAATGATCCCCACCTGAGTCAGTGTCAAGGCCAAAAGGCTCACCAGGACATCAAAGCTCCACATGATTTATCTCTGGCCTCACTTCCTTCTACTCTTCCCTCACTCACTCTCCTCCAGCCACATGGGATCCTTGCTGGCTCCTGAACACATCAAGCAAGCATATTCCTTCCACAGGGCCTTTGCACTGGCAACTCCCTCTTCCTGTCCCCCATCCCCTCCCTGCATTCCATATGGATTTGCCCCTTTTCTCCTCTGGGTCTTGGCTCATGTTGCCTTCTCACAGAGGCCCATCTTAACATCCTTTTAAAACAACAATCGCCCTTCCCTACCACTCCTGTCGCTCTTTCTGCTTGTCTCTCTTCCACGGCACTGTCGTCATCATGTTTATTTGGTTACATTTCCATTTGTTTACTTCAAGCCTGACCCCTCCAATGTGAGCTCCAGAAGGACAGAGACTTTGTTTGGGTCACTGACGTATCTATCTTCAATGCTGGACACATGGCGAGTGCTCATTACTTGCTGAATGAATGAATGCATGAGTAAAGGAACGAATAAAGATGGACTGGCCAACTTGGTGTCCCAAACTCCCACCCCCTGCAGTTGTCTCCACCTCAGTGCTCTGCCCCACCTCTAGGGCCCCACTCCCACCTTCACGCATCAGGCAGGAAGGCAACCCTGGTCCTGCTGCAGGAGGCTGTCCTTGGGAGAGGATGCCAATCAAACACCTAATTATCTTGGCATAAACCAGGAGCCACATCCGATCACTTCCTCCTGCCCTTGACTGCTGTTCTATATTCCAGAGTTCTCAGAATGTAAAACCTCGTCATACCAAGAAAATAAAGTAGCCCCCACTCTGGTGGGTGTCAAGTGAAGGGCTGGGGATCCTTGTGCACCCTCTTAGGGCTAACACATCTGGTCTAGCTGGGCAACTTCTCCCTGTGTCCTTGACCTTCCTCTGTTAAAAGGGGGGAGGGCAAGCACATCAAGTAATCATTCATTCATCCATCCACCCATCCATCAGACAAGCATTTATTTGAGTGCCTACTATGTGCCAGGTGCTGGGGATCCAGCAGTGGAGGAGTAGACAAGGTCACTGCCCAAGTTTTTGGGGTTACCTGGCATTTATACAGTTCTGGAGACCAGGCAGAATGACAGCAATAAAGATAGTGACAGATGTTGATACCCTTCTGCATGTACTAAGTGACAGACACGGTGCTAAGGGATTTATAGCCGTTCTTCTCTGAGCCTCACAGCAGTCCTTTGAAAGTGATGTTTCTAATCTACTTTTCAGATGAGGAAACAGAAGCTCAGAGAGGATGGGTCACCTGCCCAGGTCACAGCGTATCCTGACCTAAATCCCCAGAATTACAGCACTGCCCTCTCCATCCTGAGGCATGTGTGCTACTAGACACAATATTCTGGGACACATGCAGACCCATATCCCCACGCCTTGCATCTACCCCAGCTGTCTGTGACAAAGCGAGGTGAGTTCTGATCAATCCTTGGAAAGATTCACCCAGGACCCGGAACATACTGAACAGTGATCTTGAACTTCTAGAATTGCACTATCCTATATGGTAAACACTTGCCTTGTGTGGTTATTTAAATTTAATACATCTCAGTTAATTTAAACGAAATACAATTACAAATCCAGTTCCTCAGTCTCACAGGCCATATTTCAACGTGCTTAATAACCTCAGATGCTAGTGGCTACCATGTCGACAGTTCAGGTACACATCGTTTACACCACCACAGAAAGTTCTATGGGGCAGCACTGCTTTACCACACCTAAGACGTGAGGATTTCTACCATGTGTCCCATGCCCCCCACCTGTCATTCATCTCTCCAAGCCCCAGCAGCTCCCAGAATTCCCAGACCAAATCCTGATTGAAGCCAGGGGCCAAAAACACATGCTCAGGTCTGAGAAGACACGACCAAGTGGTGGGGAGGATGTGGAGCACCCGGAGCACCCGTATACTGCTGGTGGGAAGGCAAAATGGTACCGCCACTTTGGAAGACAGTTTGGTAGTTACTTAAAAAGTTAAACATAAATATGCCTTATGACCTAGCAATGCCCTCCTCTACCCAAGAGAACTGAAGATACGTGTTCGTACAAGGGCTGTACATGCGTGTTCATAGCAGTACTATTCACAACAGCCAAACAGTGGAAACGCCCCCAAATGCCCATCAACTGATGAAGAAACAAAATGTGGCCTATCTATATCATGTAATATTATTTAGCAATAAAAGAACAGAGATACTCAGACCTGGGACAACATGGATGAACCTTGGAAACATACTACCACGTGAAAGAACCCGACACAAAAGAGCATATAGTGTGTCATCCCATTTATATGAGATGACCGGAAAATCCACAGACACACGAAGTAGATTTGTGGTGTCCTGGGGCTATGAGTGGAATCAGGACGCAACTGTAAATGGGCACCCGAGAACTTTTTGGGTGATGACAAAGTTCTCCCACTGGATTGTGTGATGGGTACACAACTCCGTAAACACTAAAAACCGGGAATTGTACATGCACAATAGGCAGATATTATTGCATGTAAATTGTACCTCAATAAAGCTGTTTTAAAAATCTCAAAAGAAACAGGAGGTAGGGAAAGCTCCGCTCAGCTGCCGCTTATCATCCATACAGCTCACACCAGTGCTCTCTTCAGAGCCCTCTGTCCTTCTGTCGGACCGTCATTATACTAACAGACTTTTATGGACACGTCGCTGGGTGTCCCTGGGCTTCAGGCTCTGTGGTCAGCATTTTACCTGGAGTGGTTTCCAGCATCCCCATGTCGCAGATGGCAAAACTGAGGGCTCAGAGAAGGCACTTCTGGCTCAAGGACACAGGGAGTAGAGGAACCAGAGTTCAGGCCAGTGTCCTGTCAGTCCTTTGTCCTACAGACCATGAGATACTGGCTCCAGTTCTCCCAGAGATGCTGGTGAAGGCTCACAAGAACAAACTTCATCCTGTGCCCTTGAAACCGTGAGCTGGTGGCTGCGGCCTGTCCCTTGTGTCACCTGATGCTCTGCTGGCCAGGAACCATGGGGTCAGTTTCAGATGATTTCTATTCTGAAGCAGCATTTTGTGTGTTTTTTTCTTTCTCTTTTTTCCCCTAGGGGTTTATAAACTCTGTCTTTTCTGTATCAGGTTGAAACTTAGAATACAGGTTGTCAGACAACATGCCAGGCATTTTTCTAAAAATAACCCAAATTGGTTAAGCCATTTTTAAGCAATGGAACAGTCAGGGGAGGGAAAAAAGTTGTTGGGTGGGAGAAGGAGGCAGGAATTTTAAAGGTGGTTTCAGACAGTTTTTTTTTTTTTGAACGGCTTCAAACTAAGTATAAAGGAGGTTTTGTCTGAATGAGATGAATTAGAACAGTGGTTGTGGGCACCGGCCACGGGTTGGTACGTGGCTGGAACGTAGGCCTCAGACAGGCTGCCAGGGAAGCACTTCCACCCCCGTGTACGTCGGCCTGCAGACCATCTGGGGAGGGCTCAGGAGGGGGAGGGCAGAGGGGAAAGGAGTGTAGGGGGACAGGCAGAAACAGGACTTTCTTCAGGAGCTGGGGGGACACAGGGAAGGGGACCCAAACAGTAGACACAGCCAAAGCTAGAGTCTGCAGCTCTCTGCCAGGCAGGACCACTGAAGTGCAGAGGGTGACCCACCCCATTAGGTCGAACTCTTACCTGAATGCACCTTCACTCAAACGCACTTTAAGCACTCACATCAGGGGTCCAGGCTGCCATGTTCCCTGCAGACCTCATGGGGCTGACAGGTGAGAGCCAGGGCCTGGCAGGTGATATCAAGGGTGTGGCATGGAGAATAGGAGATGAGTGTGCCCTTGAAAGGGGACAGTGATACTCGGCTCTGGCTGATTGGTGACCCAGAGGCTTGTGGGCCTAGGGGGTTGGAGGGTCTGATTCTACAGAAAAGTCCAAATTTGAAATCCAGATTTTTAATTTGAAAATCTCTCTATTTTTAACTGGTGGCAACAAATTTAGGGGAAAAAAATCAACAATGTAGCCAAACAAAACTGATTTACTGGGGGCTTTGGATGCTGGGCTGCCAGTTTGCAGACCCCAGTCTACCCTGTTAATCACATAGGATGGAAGGAATAAAACAATATTGGCTTCCATTTACAATGTGCTTTTGATGTACCTGGCCTTGAGCTAAAACAGCCTTCTGAGGTGGGCACTGTTATAGTTTCCCTTACACAAAGGAGCACAAGGAAACACAGAGAGGTTAAGTCATTTGCCCAAGGTCACGCAGCTGAGGGGGCACAGCTGGATTCCAGCCAGAGCCTCAATTTAACCATGAAGGGATTTTGGCTAGGTGGCTGCTGGTACATGTCCACGATGCCCTGTGGGACCAGAGATGTCTGGAGATGAGAGGGTCCTAACAGTCCATATTCATCACACCCACCCTTTACAACCCGGCTCCCAGAGAGGCTAGGGAGGAGCTCAAGGTACCAGAATGTAGGTCTCTCTTGCTGTCCGCTCCACCCTGGCACTGCCCCAGCCCGGCTGGCCGTGGAAGGTCTTCAGGAGGATCTGTGCTGTTTCCCAGTACCCTCCTCCCCACCTCTCCCCCATCTGGGAGAGATACCCTATAGTGGGGGGCAGAGGTGACTACCTCGCAGCCATCATGGGGTCCCCAGGCTGGCTGGCTGGCGACCCCCATACCTCCAATTCTTTCCTCTCAGGTTCCCAAATAAGGAGCCAGTTCACAACACAACGCTCATTATCATTTCTATCCCCCCTTTTCTCAGCAGATGTGCTGCGTGGTGTTACAACAGTGGGGAAAGAAAATAGAAAGAAATTTCAGAATTTGTTCTCCAAAGATATTCAAATTAGTTAATCAAGGGGCTTATTATTGCTTCTCTTCTCCCTCCCCACCCAACAGCTATCCATGAAGATAATTGATCAGCTGCTAATAACTGATTACACTTTACAAGTGTTTTCTTATGCCCATTACCAGCATGTTTAAAGACATTTTGTGAAGTTCTAATTATTTCAAATTGTTCTGCTGTAGAAAACACCTTGGAACAGTCAGTTGGTAGCTGTGTCAGGGACTTCTGTGCTGGTCAAAGCCTATCTGGAGACAGTGATCAGGGACCTGGGTAATCCCTTCCCACCCCTCAATTCCTCCATCCCTCCCATCTCCCTCCAATCTATTTGGTGGAAGAATGTTGGCCTCCAACTGCCATCCCTTAAAGACAAGCAAGGTTCAAATGCAGCACATATTTCATTCATTCATTCACTCATTCATTGACTCATTCTTTCCTTCACACACTCATTCACTTTTTTAATTTAACACAGCACAAACTCTTGTTGTCTCAGGATCCTTGTACACACTTAAAAATGATTGAGGACCCCAAAGAGCTTTGTTTACATAGATATTATCAATCAATATTTACTGTATTCTAAATTAAAACTGAGAAAACTTTTAAAGCACAAGAATACACATGCATACATTCCATCAGCCATCACAGTGACATCATCCCACATCATGTAGCTTCTGGAAGATTCCACTGCACATTCTCTCCCAACACACACACCAGATTGACAGTCGGGGCACTGGGCTGTGGGGGTGCAGTAAGTGCAAGGGTGAAGGTTCTTAAGCAGATGGAGAAGTCAATCAGGCACACACGAACACAGGCAGCCTGTTTGCCCCTCTTCTGCCTTTGCTCCTCCAGGCTGCAGGCCTGGGATCAACCATGCCCATAGATGTGACTCTGGTACAGACAAGGCATCCGTGGAGCTGCTAATAATGCCAGGCACTTCTCTGGATGTCCAGGAAAGAGGAACAAATCAGGAGGTCAGAAACCATCTAGGGTGGAAAGATATCAAAGGGGTGTCAGGATTAAGAAGATGCCATCGTTTGAACAGCTTGGGTTGTGAGGAAAGGTGGATGTAGGTGGGGGAATGTCCACGATTAATGTGGGGAGAGGCCTCTCTTCTGAAGGTCAGTGACGAGGGTGACTGGGTAAGTAAGCAAGAAGCTTACAAGCTGAGGATGATCCTTCTGGTGACAGCCTCTGAGTTAGATATGATGGGCAAAATAGGACTCTGTCCTCACCCTTCACAAGTCCTAAGCAGTAATTGTTGAATTAAAAAGAACAGATGAAATAAGAATACAAAGGCTAGGCCACGGAGTGGGAGAAAGTATGTGCATTTACCTAAAAAAGACTGTGTCCAGAATAAAAAACAATGCCTAAAACTTCATTAGAAAAAAAGAGAGACTACCTAATAGAAAAATGGGTTAGAGACTTCAGCCAGTGCCTCTTCAAAGAGGAGATCCTAATAGCAATGAGCATACAAGATGTTCAACCTCACTATCGTCAGGGAAACGCAAATTTAAACCACAACATGATTACCTCTACATACCCATTAGAATGGCTAAAATGAAAGCGATAACATCAAGTGTTGATGAGGGTGTGGGACAACTGGATCTTGTATACACCACTGGTGGGGTATCAACTGGTATTTGGGAAAACCACTTGGCAGTGTCAACTAAAGAGAAAGTACGCTTACATATGCATTGTATGACCCAGCAATTTAACTCCTGGGTACCTGTCCCAGAGAATATGTTCACCAAAACAGAGCTCACTATGCAAAGCATGGTTGTGGGCTAGCAGCATCAGCTTCGCCTGAGGACTTGTGAGAAATGTAAGAACTGAGAGGACTCACCCAGATCTACTCCACTGGGGTCTGTATGCTAACAAGATCTCCAGGTGATTCACAAGTACATTAAAGTTTGAGAAGCACCGATCTGGAATGTTCTTAGAAGCAATATTCATAATAGCCTCAAACTGGAAACAACCCAAATGTACATTAACAATAGAATGAATAAATAAATTTGCGATACATTCACCCAGTGGCATACTGCAGTACAACCACGAGCATGAATGAACTACAACAACATACAATAATATTGATAAATCTTACCAATGTAACATGGAACTAAAGAAGCCAGATGCAAAAAGAGTACACATTGGATGATTTCATTTACATAGGTACAAAACCAGGAAACGAATCAATGCAGTCAGAAGTCAGGAGAGGGGCTGTATCTTGGGGGGCACAAGGGATACTTCTGAGGGGTACAAGGGATACAAGGGATACAAGGGGTACAAGGGATACTTCTGAGTGGCTGGGAACAGTTTCTTGATCTCAGTGCTGATTTACAGGTGTGTTCAGCCTTGGCAATTTGGCAATTTGGCAATCTGACAATCTGTACCCTTGGGATTTGTACACTTATCTGAATGATTGTTCTGGGGGGTGGGAGGGGGAGAGTTGGGGGAAAGAGGTCTAGCTCTTTTTCTTATGTCCAAAATACTCTGGAATTTGCCTGCATCTTGCCATCTCCACTGCCATCAAGCCCCATTATCACTTGCCTGGACTGGTGCAGTAACCAGGCATGCATTTTCCTGATGCTCCTACCTCCCAACACAGCACCCAAGCGGGCCTGTACTAACGTGAATCAGACACCATCACTCCCAGGCCAAAAACTCTTCAGTGACTTCCCATCACTCTGGATGCTGGTGTCCCAAATTCTGCCCACAGCTAACTAGCTGGGTGTGATCTGGCCTTGCCCTCTCTCTACTGGTGATCACGCTTCCTGCTTTCTGTGTTCCAGCAGCTCTGACTTTCACCAGTCAAGCATTTGATTACCTTGGGGCCTTGCACCTGCTGTTCCCCTTGCCTGGACCTCTCTTCCCCTAGATTTTCCTATAACTTCTCCTTCACGTCTTCTCTGACCACGAGACCTAAATGGGACCCTGTTCTTATTCTCTCTCGGCCCCTGGTGGCTCAGAGCATCCTGATACACCTGTGCTTGCTTGCTTCTTGCTGTCTCCCCTGCTCTACTTTGATAGCAGGATCTGTGTGTATCTTGTTCACTATTGTGTCTTAGATAGCACCTGGCACACGCAGTGCTGGCCCCCTAGAACAGAAGGAAAAGAGCTGGTCCTCCCTCCCACTGCTTCTCCCCGACGCGCCACAATCTTCTTCCTTGCCCACTGTTCCTCACCTGTCCTTTATTTCTGGTGTTGTGAGTTCTTCATGTTAGTAACCTATTTATTGAGGTAGAACATCTATTCAGGAAAGTGCACACAGTAGGTGTTCAAGAAATACTTGCTGAAGGAACAAGGCAAAAGGTGGGCTGAAACACACAAAGACTTATTTGCAAAGCATTCCTGAGCACCTCCTGATGCTTAGTTGTCATTGATTTTAATGGCTATGTCACAATCTGGCTGGCCCACTTAAGGATTTGAAATCTGTCCTTGAGGGACATTAAGAAAATGAGACAGAAAGGCCAAGTTTAAAAACAGAGTGGTTCAGTAAAAATATCTAATCGATGGCTTTTGGGTTGTGGTGTGACCAGCAGCCATATCCGCCAGTGACCGGAGCCAGAAGGCAGCTTTGTTATGGGAGATAGAGGTGATGTGGCCAAGGGGAGTTCGGGTAAGGGCCTGGGGGTCACCTGGGCATTCCAAGGAGGCCTGGCAATGGCTTTCAGAGGCCTCAGCCTTCCCTGGGGCTCAGTCCTGGAAACAGTAGGCTGTCTTAGGGGTTGGGACAACTTCTAAAAATAATTCATTCTCTTTCTCTGGCCAGCATTTTCAGTACAAAAAGGTTAATCAGAAAGTGTGACATTGGAGAGAGCTTTGAATGTGCCCCTTGAGAAACCCTCCCCAGCTTGGAAGGTTGGGAGGGTCTGAGGACACTTGGACACTTTCCATCGAAAAGGGATGACAGGAACATGTGCTTGCTGAGCTCTCCCTACAAACTAGGTGCTGTGCTGATGCTTCCACCAGTCATCTTTATTAACCACTCACTGTGTGCAAAGCCCTGTGCTCAAGGCTTTACACATATTATGTCATTTGTCATTATTAACTGCATGTTGCCACTGTTATTAACCCCTGTTATTACAGATGCATACACTGAGGCTTTGAGAGGCTCGGGATAGTGCCAGAAATGGGTAGAACCAAACATTGAATCTGGGTCTGCATGTACCCAACTCCACAGTGCCAACCCCTGTCCTGCCCACCTGCCTCTGGGAAACTCCGTGGAAATAGACTGCGATTCTCTCACAGCAGGTGAGGAAACTGTCCAGACCCCACCAGCTGATTTGAGGGGACTCCCATGGGCAAGAGGTGGGATGATTTGAGCATCAAAAAGTAATTGTCATGGATTAAAATCCATCAGAGGTTTCAATCCAGTCTATAATAATAAAAAAAAAAACATTGCAAAACCCTCCATGTGTCCCTCTGGAGGAGGCTGGAGAACCAACTCATTGCTCTGAAATCTGGTTTAAAAAAAAGCCGGGGGAAGAATCAAGCCAGGTGCCTCACAGAGGGCTCTGGGCCCAATGCTGTCAGCAACACCGCCTCCTTTCAGTTAACCACACCTGTTACTGTTCCGCATGCACAATCTCACTGGTACAGTCACCACCCTGAAGGTCACCATTTTACAGACGAGAAAACTGAGGTGTGGCATGTTCCTATTCCTTATCTAAAGTCAGCAGCTGCTAAGTAACAAAGCCAGTATTTGCTCTCAAGTCCGATTCCAAGAATCCAGGTTCTTCCATTATACCTGTTATTTTAATAGCAAAAGTTTTTATACTGCTAAAGTAATATATGCATATGATGAAAACTACAACAGCACAGAAAGCCTTAACATCAAAATGTCTTTTTTTCCTGGAGGTGCTTGTTCACCATTATTCTGTGTCCTTTCAAAGATATTTCATTCATATTCAGGCAAATGCATAAGCATAATCTTTCTCTTGTTTTACTCAGATACAGCACGCTACATACTATGTTCTGCAATGTGCCGATTTCACGGAATTTATCTCACCTACTCCTTTTATGAGTACATAAAGAACATCTGGCTTCTTGTTACAGCTGCAGAGTATTCTTCCACATGGAGGTACCTTGTTTTGTGCATCTGACCCCTTATTCATGGACACTTAGGTTGTTTCCAGGCTTTGCTATTCCAGTTCTGATCCTGGACCAGTGCATTGAGACATGCCTCTCAAGGATAAGTTTGTAGATGAAGGCGGCCAGGTCCCAGGGCAGGCACATTTGTAAATGGGATGTATACTGCCTGCTGGCCCTCCAACGGAATGGGAGGGCATTGATGGTCGCTCTCACCAACCACAAGAGGGACTGCCTCTCCCCACAGCCACCCCTTGACTACCAGCCACACTTCGTTAGCAGAGGGTCAGGACAGCGGGGATGTGAAAGGGAAAAAGGGAGGGCCATGCACAATTGGAGTGTGTCCAGAAGAGGGTGACAAGGAAGATGTTGAATGTGCCAAGGACTTGCTCTGTGATGTCAGAGAAGTCACTTGACACCTCCTTCCCTGACCTGAAATTCTCCTTGAGCTACACGAGCTTGGGAGTTAAAATGTCAGCAGGGGCGCTGGGTGTGCCTGAGTGCCCTGGACCAATGACCACTGCCACTGAACAGCATGTGCCAGGCACTGTATGTGGGTGGACACGTACCACCTCACAGTCACCTTGAGGGAAAGGTGCTGTTATTAGTCCGATCTGCAGACTGCGAAAGTGAGACCCGAAGAGGACCAACTGCTTGCCCAAGCACACACAGAGCTAAGAATGTGGTGACCCCAGGTCTACCCATCTTCAGGGTCTGAAGCCTTAACCATGGCATTATCCCAGTCCAGGGCTGTCTCGCTCCCAGGCTGATGACGAATGAGCTCACCCTGCCTTGAGACCCCATTTTTGCTTCCTTCTGTTGCCAAATGCCTCAACTCTGAGACTTCCTTGCATGGAAGCTTCCTGGTGACCTCAAACTGTTTCCTCTGAGGGAACTGGAGCCTGGGCACAGCTCCACACCCATGAAGACAAAGCAGGAGCTGTCTCCAGCTGTCCTAGAGGCCTGCCCATGGAGGTCATTGAAATTTCATTATTTCTGGTTTCTTTTCCTCCCCTGCAAAGATGGCCTGGTGCTGCCAGCCTTGGCCACCCAGGAGCCCAGCTGGGTCCCTACTGGAGGTGTATGTCTCACTCATTCATTCAGCAGGTATTTACTGAGCATTCTCCATTGAGATTAAGAGCCCAGACTCCAGAAAACAACCTGAACTTAACTTCCAGGTGCAACACTTCTTAGCCATGTGACCTTGGGTAAGACACCCAACGCCTGGGAGCCTTGGTTTCCACATCTGATAAACAGGAATTATAACGAACCTCCCAAGGTAACCAGGCAGTTGAGGAAGGAAGGAACATTTGGAAGTACTTGGCACAGGATCTGGAGCAATGGATGATGAGTATATGGCAGGTGCTATTCTGACTATTATTGAGCAAGACTGACCCCTTCCTTGCCCTCAGGGAGCTTAGAGTCATCCTCATCAGCTCCCTTTGAGTGTCCTTGAAGGGGCATTTGATATATGCCTGGGTGAAATCATGGGCCATGGTCTTCGCCTACTCTAGCCGTGGGGACCAAGGCCTGCCTTCTGATTCTTGCAGGAGGACCTTGGCTGACTCCAGAGTCAAAGCTGCCAACTCCTTCTTCTCCATCCTCCATTATAAACGTTCTAAAATTAGCCAGCAGTTGCAGATTCCAAGAGGAGCTGGGTTCTGGGAGCTGGGAGCCTTTGTCTCTGTCCCAACAAGTAATGAATGGTCAGTCTTGGCCACCCCACCAACGGTCTTGCGTTTACAGCTGTCCCACCATCAAGGACACTGGGGCTAATGGCTCTGAGATGAGAGATCAACTGGAGAGCACCACGATGATGGATGAAGGTGCCCAACGTCAGGATGCTGGCCGCCGGGCTGCGTGTAAAAGGGAATGCTTAATTTGTTCAGTGCCACAATTACCTGGAGCCTGCTCTTCAGGTATGATTGAGTACAAAAAGGGTCCCAAGTGCGGCCTGTGTTTAGAGGAATTAATTATTTCAAGGGGCGCCAATCTTTGAGCTCTGCTGCTTGGATAACTTCCCTCACCCAATGATGGGGGCACACCCTGTCCAGGTCCCGCCCGATGTGAAAGGCAACAGGGAGACTGAAAGCGGGTCCTCTGGAGGGTCTTGGAGATTGGTTTTCATTACTCCATTCTGCCCTGAAACATTTTTGCATCAAGCCAGCACGCTGCACACTTTTAAACAGATACCCTCCCAATTCAACGCCCCTCCCCGCAAGGTTCTGTGCACCCCATCAGAGCTAATCCAACAAGCCAGTGGGCCACGGCACCCCCGCTGAATTACAAGGATTTCTCCTGCCAACCAAATATTTCATCCAGCTGTAGATATCATGAGGAAACGGCAAACAAAGAGAGAGATTTAATAACTGGAAATAAGACTAAGGATACAGATAGTTTAATTTTTTTTGTATTGCATCTAATTGCAATCAACAGTAGACATCTGACACAGTGACAGCCTCAGCAAAATTGCTGCTGAGAGAACAGAATCTTTGTCTAAAAATAATCAGACATTCTGTGCACCACTGTTTGTTATAATGGTAATCGATGCTGGAGGCTTTGAATTCCATCAATTTATAGATCTGCGCCGGCCTGCCTGGCGATGGGGCGCGGTGCACGGGGGCCCTCGCCGGCGCGGGCAGTGCTGGGGCCCGGTGTGTGATTAAGATAAGCCCCGATTCCTTTCATACATTCCTTATCAGGGTCTAATTCTCCAGCAGGTAGAGATGTTCACAACAGTTAAAGATTAGTGCAGCTTCTCAGACGCCAAATTTGAGGGTATTGATCAATAAATCAAATCAGGCCAATCAATCGCCCAATCAGGAGAGTCTAGCCAGTGCATTATTACCGGCGCCTCCAAGCCAAGGCTTTTCATGGGTTTCATCAAAACAGCCTCACCTTGGCTTCCCGCCAGCTGATGGCTTGCCTAATAGACTCCACAGCCGAGAGGGGCTCCTGCCCAGCGGAAGAGCAATAAATTTCTCATCAAACAGCCGATGGAGAAACAAGATGAACATCTGTTTTGCTGCAATGAAACTCCTGTGTTCTTCAGAATGCGCAAACCGCCTCTGACAGACCACCCCAAAGGCGGCTTCCCTGGCACGCGGCTGCCCCGCGGAATATTCCGCCGGTTATTTCAATCAGGTAATTTAAGGAGACTTTTGCATTCTTCTCTCTGCAGCTGCCGGAGCTCTGCAAAGACTATTCCGGCACAGTCGATAATAAATGCCATCCTGGGACCCTGTAGTATGAAGGCAATTTTATGATACCCATTATGTGGCAATGTAACTTCATTAAAAGCTGTTTATTCCCTCTAAGCATTTTAAGCACTTTCCCTCACCCATAAAGGAGGAGCCGGGAGGTTATTTTTACAGAAAGGGTTCTAGGTCGTATTTCTTCCCTCAATAACATGCAGGAGCCTTACCCTGTGGCCTTCTCACTTCGGCAGCCCCTGGGGTCCCAGCAGAGAACTGTTTCCCCTGGGACCCATGCATGGGGCCACTTCAGCTGCAGAGCTGACAGGTCCAGGGAGGACTGGACCAGGAGGCCTCAATCCTGTCAGACCCTGACAAGCCCTTTGTTCTAAGTCCTGTAAGACTGGGATGAAGAAAGTTCTGGAATATACCAACAGGAAACAGGCCAGCCAAAGGCAGCATTTTCCAAACTGGGGGCCCCTTGGACCTTTCCTTTTGCATTTCTATGTTGACACTAATCCAGGGAAATTGCTCCTTGGCCTGTTGTGAAGGCCTGATTCTCTTTTGTAGGAATAGCGGCTGCTGAAAGATCATTTCATAGCCCACGACTTGAATGTCATGTGTCAATCTTTCTTTGGTGGAGGTCTGCAGACTCCAGGGCTGAGAGCAGCAATTCTCAAAGGTCTGCAAGATTTGTTCCCTCCCTTTAAAAGTGTCTGTTCACATCCTGAGCTGAAAAAGTCGGGGCATTTGGACCTCTGTGGAAGCAGCAGAAGGGAAAGAAGTGGAGCGAACGCCTCTGCGATGAAGAGCAGCCTGCGAACACCAGAAAGATCAAGAACACTGCTGGTCCCTCTGTGCCTCAGTTTCCCCACCTGCCAAGTGGAGCGGATGATACCCATCCCGGGGTCTGCTGTGAAGTGCAGAGATGATGCTGGGCACAGAAAAGGCCAGGCTCAGTGAGTGATGACGAGGATTCCTGAGCTTGCTGTCTGAGAGAACAAAGGACACTGAATGGCAGGGCCAGGCAAGCAGGAGGTAGGCTTATGCCAGGGCCAGGGAGCTCTGGGGGCCAGAACTCTGCCTGGGATGAGGGGGGTCTGGAAGGCAGAACGCATGAGGTGGAGGGGAATGGTTGGGGAGGATTAACCATGTCTAATGTGGTGGGACTCAAAACCAGGATAGAAACCATGGTCCCCCTGACAACCACATGGCACTCGGAGCCACAGGGAACAGGGCAGTAACAGCAACAAATAGTAGTAACAGTGGTGACAGCGGATGCCTGTAAGCCCAAACTGGGTGCCAGCCACTCTTCTAGTCTGACTCAGACTCTAGTCTGAGCCTTAAGCAAGACTCTTTTAGCCTTGCTTAATCTGGTAGAGTAATTATTACCCCCATTTTTCAGATTAGGAAGCTGAGGCCCAAAGTAGTGAAGTTAGTCTTTCCAGGCAGAATTGATCATTTCTTGGGTGATGACTGAGTGTCAGAAACTGCTCCTTGTTCCATGCATCTCACATGCATTCTCAATTTATTTTTAAAACACCCTCCCAGGTAGGTGTTGCTATTACCTTCATTTTACAGGTGAGGAAACTGAGGCTCCGAGGAGAGAAGTGATTTCAGCAGTTCAGTAGGGGTGGAGCTGGGACGAGAATCCATTCCAAAGTCCTGGACACATTTGGCGGCTGTCCGCTGGCCTCCCTGATCACTGTGATGAGGAGGGGAGTCCGTGGCCCCTCACGATCTCCTGGGTTCCACTACTGTCCTGTCTAGTCTGTCCTTTGGGTGATCTTTGCTCAGCCTCTCCTGGCCCTGCGCTGACCACTGCCCTCCCTACTGTCCTTTCCTGAGCCTTGTAAATGCCCACTGCCTCTGGTGAGCTCCAAGATGCCACTTCTTCAGGAACGGCCCTGGGCCACCACAGCCTCTGCAATTCCCCATCGGAGCTCTCTCAGCACAGGCACAGGCAATCTGACGTCACTTCATGTGGCCATCTCATAGATGTCTGTCCCAATGAACCCTGACTCTATCTCGTTCGCCTCTGTATACCCAGCCACACAGCAGGTGCTTAAGAAATATTTGTTGAATGATCAAAGTGGGGTCCCCAGAGGTGACACAGTTTACATGTGGCAGAAATGCAGGGTACCCAAACTCCCCATGAAAAGAACCCAGGTTCATGCTGAGTTTCTAGTGGCCTTCCCCTCACTCCCCACCAATGGTACCTCCATCAATTCAGTCCTAGTTTTAAGCCATGTTGCTGTTCTAGATGTGGAGAAAAGGAGGCTAACTCTGTGGCTTTGTGAGGAAAATAACCCCGTGAAGAGTGAAGAGAGGGGACAGAGTCATCTTTCCACCCACGAGTCAAGCTGAGGTGAGGTGTTGTGGAACAAAGGCGAGTCGGTCAGAGGGCCGGGCCTGTCAAACTGGGAGCAAATTATAATCCTGCCCGATCACGGGGCTGTCCACTGAGAGGACAGATCTGCGCAGGGGTCTTGCACACGGAGAGGCCACAGTGTATTAGATTTATCATACACTCCAGCCAAGATGTGCTGCCGAGATTTCAGGGCAAGATTTATTACCCTGGCTGGTTTTTAAAATGAAAGCGAAAAGAGGATATTCTGGCAAAGCCACGGGCTGTTAATGGGGTGAGAATCACATAAAATGGATCATCTTTGAATCTCTTCCTGTGCATGCACAGACAAACCTTTGCAAAAACCCTGGGGGGTTTCCAGAAAAAGAAGCTGCTCAACCCAATGTTTTCACAATGACCTGTTGGCTGACCCTGAGTGAATGACTCTCATTCCTTGGATGCGAAGTTCTCATTTGCAAACAACAACAATAACAGTAACACAAAATAGTAGCTATAATTTATCGGTTGGTGACTATATGCTGGACACCTTGCATGAGCCAAATCTTTGAATTGTGACAACCATTTGAGACCATTGCTATTTTCATCCCCATTATACAGATGAGGAAACTGAGGCTCAAAGAAGTATAGTCACTCGGATAGTCTGGCAAAGTCAGAATGCTAACCTGGAGCCAGCCCCAGTCAGAAACCTTCACTGACCTACTACTCTACAAAGTGAGCTCTACCTGCTCAGACAAAAGCTATGGGACAAACTCAGAGCTCATCACTCCTGTTCTCAAAACAGAGATTCCAACGAGGAAGCCCCAGCTTCCTCCCAGTCCTGGGAGTGTCTGCTTTTTGTGGAGACAGAAAGAAAAATAGGCAATTTTATTTTGGTTTCTCATGATAATTGCTTTTGGTTTCTCAGGATCCCAGCAGAATGCTGGCAGGCCAGGAGGGGCAGCAACAAAAGGACGTGGATTCTCCCAGGCCAGGCGGCAAGCGTGGCTAAAGGAGCTCGGGATGCGGAGGACCTCAGACTGCAGAAGAGTGATTCTCCAGTGGGGGTGATTTTGCCCCTTGGGGACATTTTGGCAATGTCTACAGATACTTTTGAATTTGTCACATGCTACTGGCACCTAGTGGGTAGAAGCCAGGGATGTTGCTAAACACCTTACAATGCACAGGACAGCCCCCACTGTAAAGGATTATTTAGTCCATTATGTCGACAGCGTGCGTGGTTGAGAGACCCAGATCTGCAGAGAGCTGGGGACATTCGCGGCCTGGAGTAGAGAAGAATCGGGAGGGGAGAATCTTTACAAGGAGCTCAGAGCTGTGTGGGCAAAGAAAGTTACACACAAACAGGTTTCAGGTCAACATCAGGAAGACAGCCTTGAAAGTCAGAAGTAAGTTCCCCATCCCCAAAGGTGTCCACGCATAAACTGGTCAACTGGTGGGCTCTGCTCAAGGGAAATAAAGCTTGTGACAAGGGGCTGGACACAATGACCTTTGCCTGTCCTATCCTGATGCCAAATTAAAATTAAAAAGCCCCCAGAAAAACAGCAATGCAGTTTGAGGTTACTTCTGGAACTTTCCATGGATTATCCCATCTCACCCTGCTAGAGGCTCAGAGAGGTAAACTCACTTGCCTGACATCACAAAGGTCCTAAGGTGTGGGAGAAGGAAGTGAGAGTTGGAATTATGAAGATACCCCTCAAACTCAGCAATTCTCCTGAAGATAAAGCACAGCCCCATCCCTGTCTGTCACTGCTCTGATTTAGAATTGGTTAGGAAACCTGGACCCAACCGACATGTCAGACCTAAGTTCAACAGTTCAGCCCTCTCTCATGTGAAGGACACAAAAACATGTTCATACGTTGCCCAGCCCCCCGCACTTGTTTTTTTTTTTTTTTTTTTAACAAAAACATTGCTGCCAGCAGTGAAAAGACATTGTCCCCAGCACACACTGTAATTGATGTTCCCGACCATTCAGGAGCATGGATGAAAGAAAACTCGCTTTATTAATAGGCCCTCATGCTAATTAGCACAATTTATTGTTGGAGAGGCCGCCCCTGCCTTCTGTAAATGTTACAAGTGGGGACAAAAAACTTTTGTCGTGAACCCGAGATGGTGTCGCTGTGTGACCAAGACAGCTGAGCCCACCACAAAGAGATGGGAAAAGCACGAGGCTTAAAGAGGCTGCTCCGAGGCAGTAAATTTCACTTTACAAATTTATGCCATAACCTGACCATTTCTCAGTGATAAGAAAGCCTCGAATTTAAATGTTGGCTGTTTCTGCACGAAAATGTGCATTTCTCACCACTTTGAGAAAGTCTCCCTAATGACTGAGCAGCTTTGTTGAAAAGTCCAAAAATGTGTGGGCAGGGGGTGGGGGGAGTAGGGTGGGGAGCTGGGGGAAAAAAACCCTTAAATGTTTAATATTCAATAAATGTGTCAATTTTACATACAGAGGCAAATGGGTCTTTATTGAGGAATTGGTAAATTTCCTCCGAGAAAAGTAAGTGCATTTTAGCCTTCAAGGAGTCCCAGCTGAATAGAAATGGAATGTGATTTGTGATAAAACTCAGCTGCTCTATAAAAGACGTTAAATAAATGTTGCTGTTTCACCAGGGATATACAAAATTGATTGCATTATAGACTGATTCTAAGATGCTGCATCCCTGTACGGCCCCCTCATCAGCTGCCGTGTGTGTGGGAAGCTGCTTCCAGAGACAGTTTAGACTTCGTCGCAGCTCCTCCTCCAAAGGCAGTGGCAGAATTTTCTAGAAATGCAACCTTTTCTGTCCATACTTTGTTTTAGGCTGAAACATAGGGAACTGCCAATACTTGACCATTTTGGACTTCTCCCAAAAATGACAATTTCATCTGTATCTGAATATTTGTGGGGACTGGCTTTGTCAACTTGGGGAAGGCCAATGACAGCATAAAGGAAAATTAATTGGCTGTTGATTCCTCTAGACACAGTCATCACAGGTCCTTGCGTCTGCTCACCAGAGGGCGTGGGAGTCATCACAGGTCCTTGTGTCTGCTCACCAGAGGGCGTGGGTGAGAATCCTGCCTTTCCTCCAGCCCAGCTGGGTGAGTTTGGGATTACGTCCTACCCTTTCCGAACCTCAGTTTTCCTCATCTGTAAATGGGTACAACTCCACCTTTTGCTCAGGGTATCTGGAAAATTGAATGAGGTAACAGATGTGACCCTAACTAGGAAACTGTCACATGCTCAGAACCAGGTAACATCAGGGATTGGCTGTACATCCAACCACAGGGCTGTAGGTGGGCTAATACAAGGTGGATAGGACATGCATAGCCCTGCCCCCGAGGAACTGATAATGTCACTATGAATGTGTGACCTCTCAGGTAAGAAATCGGGTTGCAGGGATTGAAGAGTGGACCCAAATTAATTAGGCAGGCTTTCCAGAAAGTGGGCCCCTGGACTCAGACACTATCAGACAGGTCCACGCAGTCATGCCCCCATCGTCCCATTTCCCCTATGCAGCCAGAGAGTGTTTCAAAATACAAATGGGATGCTGACACTTTCCTGCTTACACCTTCCCCAGGCTCCCCATCCAATTCACATAAACTGAACTTCCCAGCTCACCTGGTCCAGACCCTGCCCTCACCTCCAATGCATCTTCTCCCATAGACTTCCTTACTTTGCTCTTGCCGCTCTGCCCCTTTATTTTGTGCTGGGAAACTGCCAGGCCTATACTAGCCCCAGGGCCTTTGCACGTGCACCTGGAAGCCTTCTCCTTCCAGTCCTTGGCCCGGTTTGGTGGTTCCCAAAGTGTGGTCCTTGGACCAGCAGCATCAGTGTCACCCGAAAACCTGTTAGGAATGTAAATTCTTAGACCTGTTCCAGGCCTGATGAATCAGAAACTCCAAAGAGGGTGCCCAGCAATATTTTTAACAAGTCCTTCAGGTAATTCTAATGTATGTTCAAGTCTGAAAACTATTGGTCTGGCTCAGTCCCACCCCCTGTCAAGTTTCAGCTTACAAACTGCTTCTACAAGACCAGCACCCCAAGACAAGGTCAGGTTCTGAGTGTCATGGGCCCATACTCTCCCCTCCTCATTTCTGTGAAGCATTACTGCAACTGTGACGTAATAATTGTTACATGTCTGTGTCTCTTGTTGACTAGACTGAAGCCCCACGAGGGCAGGTACCAATGTGCCCCAGCACCGAATTAATTACACCCGGCAAAGAATATGTGCCCAGTAACTGTGTTGTATGAGCAAATGACTGAATAGAGAACAAATGAATGAGCCTTGGAAGGATGGCAGATGTTCATATAGAAAGTGCCCCCTGGGCCCTGGCAGGGTAGCTCAGTTGGTCAGAGCACCATTCCAAAATACCAAGGTAGCAGGTTTGATCCCCAGTCAGGGTACATGCAAGAATCAACCAATGAATGCCTAAATAAGGAGAACAACAAAAATCGATGTTTCTCTCTCTCAATCTCTTCAATAAATTACAAAAACAAAGAAAGAACGTGTTCCCCAGAATCCTATTCTCCGTCCACCAATCCATTGAGCATCCCTGTCCAATTTTCTAAGTATTGCCCCAGTCAGGTCAGGAGCCAACCACAGTGGTACATAGAAATGACCATCAAATTAGAAAGAAAGAAAAAAGACACACCAGCAGAGTAGAGAATCCCATCCAGTGGGTGAACTAAACCAGAACATCCCCCAAACCTCTCCTCCCCCAACAGCGACTGGCTGTGCAGAAAGCTTCCAAACAAAAACCTGCAGATTGACAAAATCACGAGCAAGAGATCTGCCAGTCAGCTCGGAAGATCCCGGCCCCGCAGCCTCCGTATCTTCTGGCTGAGAGACCAAGTCTGTACTAAGCCCGAGTGTATTGGAAGCTTCTTGATGTTCCATGGCAGTTTGCTCTGCTCTTAGAGCTAAAGCTGGAAGGAAATCATTTCCTTTCCTATAACTCAGAGCAATTATAGTCTCTAAACGCGGACATCTGGCTCGCTGCTGCTCTCCTTACTTACGTTTTCCAAACGGTATCAGTTCTGGGAAGATCAATTATTACTGAAAAGTCGAGAAATGCTCACCAGTTATTTGCATTGATTTGGTTGACAAGACACAGGTTCCTTAAGAACTACGGATGTCCGTGGAGGGGACAGGGAGGAGAAAAACGCAAGACTCTAGGACGGCTCAGGCCTCCATCACTGCAGGGAGCAGAGGGGGTGGAATGCACTGCCCAGGACGCGGACATGGCGCTGTCCTCCCGCAGCCCCCCCAACAACGCTATTTCCATAAAGACAAATGGGTAGCGGGCATCGGCCAGCGCCACAAGCAGTCACGACGATATAATTGGCCTGTTACCGCATCATCTTTAATCAATAGGATCCGGAGTATCCACAGTTTGTAAGGCCCAAATCTCCCTGGCAGCCAAGAACCAGCGGGTTGTTAAAAGGCCCGATAGTTCTGCCTTGCTAATGGGTGGCTTGTTCCCTCAGCCCTGCTGATTTTTAAAATAAACCTAAATCCAATAATTGTTTAATGTTTATTTTTATTTAGTTCTGGTTCAGATGCTCTGCGTCTCTCTGGCAGAAATTGATATCTGGCCCATGGTGAGCTGTATTAACACACACACACTCACCCATTTGCCACATGCCCATTGGGAAGTGGTCTCTTTATTTGGCCTGGCTGAGGCATGGGCCCACACATCCAGAGTGAGAGATGGACAGAAGGGCACGTTTGCCAAGTTCTGCTTTCTCTCCTGGCTCCTTTCCAGGGATGTGGAGGGGGACCCTGCTAACGTTTCGGCAGGGAGCCGTGTTCTTCACTTGGGCAGCAGACAAAGGTAACGTCTGGCTTCTGCCTGTGGCCTGTGTCTCGGCAAACAGCTCTGGCTTCTTCAGTGTCCCTATGGCTAGACACTGGAATGACATGCCAGAGAGGGCATGAGTGCCTTTCCTACATGTGTTCACAATAAACAGGTGCCGTGCTCCAGAGGCCCACGAAGCCACTTGGCCACCTACATACGACAGCAACACGGGGCTGAGGCTTCCCTGCACACCCTGGGGATCGGGAGACAAGCTGCTGGCACTGGCTGGAGGGAGAGCCACCCTGACCTCACACAAGAAGCCCCTCTTGTCATTACTTGTGTCACATCTCAGACAAGCAGGGGAGATTCTGCGTATAAAGGTGAGGTTTCAGTGCTGCTCCTCCTTTAAGCTCAGCAGTGTTGCACTCTTAAGAAGTGCCACTCATCTTGCTAAGAGGTTCATGAGTTTGTTCCTGAAATCACTGCAAACTGAAAATTGAGCTAGCCAAAATCAAGGCACATGCAAGGGTGGACTGGAGATTTTCTTCCCACACCCTGTACTGTGTCCATCAAACCAGGGGCAGCCCCACCTCATCGTCTTCACCTCCCACTGAATCAGATACCTGAGAGGGTGACACGGGGTATTACCAGCATCCATTCCCTCCTCCTGGTGCCCAAGTCATCGGCTGGTTCAGACACTGACTGGCCTCTCCCTGCCTCTTCCCCTGATTCCCTGACCTCCACTGGAGTGACTGATCCCAGACACAGGCCTGTCCAGTCACTCCACCTGGGCTTCCTCTTGCTTCCTGGGAGACGCCCAAACTACTCCTATGGCATTTATGCTTCTTTCTATTCCTGCTCCCTCCACCTTGGCCTCCCCACCACATGGGGCCGGAGGTCTAGAACCCAGACACTGAGTTGGGGCAATGTGCTGCTATTTTCATCTTTCTCACACACTAAAGAAACAGAAGAGGAAATGGTGTTGAAGTTCCTCCTTATGTTGGAGAAAGGGAAGACTGGAATCATAATGCAGTTTCCCCAGAAGGCACAAGAGGAATTTTGAAAAGAGCCCAGGTCTTATCAAAAGAGCTGAGTTTGCACCTGGCTTTGGCCACTTGCTAGCTGTGTCCTGGGCAAGTCACCCTATCCCTTTGATTCATATGGTGGTTTGTCCTGGGAGGCCTGGGGTGATACACAGGTATAACCCCTCCCCACTGTGGGGCTGTTATCATGGGCATCCTCATTGTTATCAGTGATCTGTTCAAGTTCTATCCCTGCAATACACCTCCTCCACTGCGGCATTAAACAGCAGACGGTCTTTAGCACATCCCTGCTTTCCTCGTAGGGTGCGTGGGTTGGTCATTCTGTGCTCCCGGGCCCTGTGGGCCACGCCGCCCTGCCACCAGCCATACCAGTGGAAGTGTGTTTCTTTGTGGAATCCACCCTCTAATAATTGTCCCAATACATACAACAAGTACTCAGGGTCTATTATCAGCTAATGAGTAAATAATATTCTGTTCTAAATCCAAAAGCACTATTAGATACCAGAGGGGGACTAATGGGTATTTTAAGACCCCTTTAATCACATATTAACATGCTGCAAAGCAGGCTGCGGAGCCCATATGCCAACAGCCCTGGGACTGGGAGGCTCCTTCCTTCTAAACAAAAACAAAGTGGAGGGTGAGGGTGGGGAGAGAGAACGGGCCTGAATCCTCAGGTCTGGTCAAGCAGCCAGGCCACTCCTGAAGCTGGAAGGACACCCCGAAGCTGACTTGCTGTCTTTGCGTTAGATGGATGTTGCCGAACCTGCTTCTCCTTTTCAGGGAGTGATGGGAAAGAGGGTGGATCAGTGTTCTGGGGCTGCTGCAACAAAGTACCACCAACTGGGGGCTTAAAACAACATAAATTTGTTCTCCCACAGCTGTGGAGGCTACAGATCCGAAATCAAGGGGTTGGCAGGGCCCTGCTCCCTCTAAAGGCTCCAGGGGAGAATCCTCCCTCACCTGGTCCAGCCCTGGTGGCTGCTGACAATCCTCGGCATTGCTTGCGTTGTAGCCTGTAGCTGTGTCACTTCAATCTCCATGTCTGTCTTCAGAGGATGTCCCCTCCGTGTATCTGCTTCTTCGCATGGCCCTCTCACAAGGACACTAGTCAGCCGATTTCGGGCCCACTCTAATCTGGCATGACCTCATCCTC
The DNA here is from genome assembly GCA_004027735.1 of Carollia perspicillata. NCBI lineage: Eukaryota > Metazoa > Chordata > Mammalia > Chiroptera > Phyllostomidae > Carollia > Carollia perspicillata. Next base: position 38,954 of record PVKM010001529.1, read on the forward strand.
ACTCATTATGGCTGCAGAGTCTATTTCTAAACAAGGCCACATTCCGAGGTTCTGGGTGGATATGAACTTTTGGGAGACACGCACTGATGTGAAGGTTTCACTCTGAGGGACTGTAACACAAAGCTCCTGCCCTCTTCCCTCCCCCTTAACCACCCACCACTGAACATTCCAGAAAAGTTCAGGCACCCGACCCAAATTCCTCCCACCAATCCATCACGTCATATTAGCAACTTAGTTTCTTATTAGCCATTCCCATCGAATCATATTAATATTTGCTTTCCCTAATACAATGCAAGAGTCTTCTCAGATTAGCAACTTTCTCATCACATTAGCGAAAACAACTGTTAATATAGTGCCGTCCAAACGTGACACAGCCGGACGGAGAGAAGCTAACCCAATCTGACTCTCCTGTACCTCGGCATGGGAATGCTGGCCTGTTGTTGAGCAAAGCGGGGACACAGTGGGACGACGAGTCCCCTGTGAAAAGAGCCACGTGGGCCACCCTGGACAGACTGGATGAGGTTTGAGTATGGAGAAAGGTTCCCCTTAGAATGGGCCAACTTAGGGGGTCTCCCGTTTCCAAACACCCTCTGCCCCCATAAGGAACATTCCAACCCTGGAATCTGCAGGGAAAAGGAGACAAGGCAGAGAGAGTGCCCATTACACCTTCTGCAGCCCAGTCCTCGCCGCACGAACTTTATTGGCGTGACAGGGCAAGGCGATGTTGCCAAGGTTGATTCATCAAGGATGTGTGGACACAGCAGAGTCAGGCGATGTGAGGAGCCGGTAAACTGGGTTGTGCTGACGAGGTCCCGGGGTGGGGGAGGTGACACAGCTGATGGCAGACAGTCACAAAGTAGTTTAAGGAAAACCCATCTCAAGCCAGCTCAGAACTGACTGGGGTTCAAAGCTATCACTGTCATGTCCCAGCTGGGTGATCTTGGGCATGCAGTTTAATCTCTCTGTGCCAGTTTCATCCTCTGTAAAATGGGGAAAACCTACCCCCATAGGACCTACTGATGGAGTTTGTATGAGGAACAAATGAGAGAAGAACAGAAAACATTTAGAAGCTTGCACAGCACTTGGCATGTGGTAAATCAGCCTTGAGACATGGTAATGGCAATGACTGCAAATCCCAAAGTGAGTCAAGTGCATCCCTTGTTCTGAGTAAGCTCTACTCTAGACCCTGTGCAAAAAACAAAGTTGAGTACGGTACGGTCCCTCTCAAGGAGACATAATGCACAGTCAGGAGGCAGGGGTCATATCACAAGAGATCTCCAGGACAAACCAAGGAGTCTGAACTTTGTCTTGAGAAAAAATGGAAGCTGTAGAAGCCAAAACCCCCAAGTTTTAATAAAGCCTGTGGGACAAGAGGCATTGCTTCTCTCACTGCCAAACCACCTGTCATCTTACTGGTTCCTTCAGTCCTAGGAAAAAGAGAGGCCTGAGGGACAGCAAGAGACAGAGAGCCAGGGAGAGCAGTGAAGAAACTGAGTATGGGTGTTTTTCTGCCAGCCTACTCAAGTGACCAGCAGAGCCCTCAGCCCATCTGAAGCTGCAAGGTTGCGGAATAACTTCCCCTGCCTCCAAACGGTGCTCCACGTAGCAGCCAAGAGGCTGCTGCCAAGAGGCAAGTGGCCAAGATTTCCTTCCAACAGAGATATCCCCTTGCCAATAAGAATGCAGCCAGCGCACGACCCGGAAAATTGGACTGTTTGCCATCCGCCGAGCAGATGACACCATCAGGACTCATCGGCACTGCCCAATGCCCACCCCCCACTCCCCAAAGCCCCCCAGCCAGGAGGAAGGTCCATGCCACAAGGACCCTAACACCTGCCCCCTCCACATGTAACCTCCATGGACCCACCTGGTGAGAGCAGGCCTCTGCAGTCAAAATGCACGGGTTCGAAGTCCAGCCCTCCACTGAGCAGCTGTGCAACCTGGGGCAAGTCCCTTGACCATTCTGAGCCCCTCTGTGTCCACACCATGGGGTACACCTCTCACAGACTTGTTAGGGGGATTAAACGAGATTGTATATGAGAAGTGCTTTCCCAGCACCTGGCATTTAGTCTGTGCTCAATAAATGTTTCCAGTATCTCAAAGATGCTTCATCTATCTATAACTCTGCTGACAATACCAGCTATCCAGAATTGGGGCTGGGGACTGGAAGATTAGCAGGAAAGGCCTCCAAGCAGTTAAAATGAATGTCAGAACCAACACACAGAAAGTCCAATCATGAAAAACATTGTACACAATATTAGTAATATTATAGTCCTATAATTAATATAATGGCAATACAATAATCAGTAACCACCCCACCCCCCCAAACATTGGGCCTGACAATCCAAACACATCTTGTGATTTAACCAGTTGTGTGCTGCTAAATGCTTAACAACCAGGTCTCTGGAGAAAAAGAAAGTTCTGACGTGCACCGTTTCTATGGTACAAATCCCCAACCACTGTCAACTTCCAGCTCCCACTGTGATGTCACTATACCTGGAGTTAAGAAGCAAGGCTGCCAGCTCTGGTCACCACTGCATTAACCTTCCCATGTCCCAGTGACATCAGTGCTACTTTAGGCCCGCTGTCCAGATGAGGGTGGTGAGGCTCAGAGACACCTGCTTCCTTGCCCGAGGTGGCACAGCGAGAAAGCTGCAGCAGCACCATGCTTTGAATCCAGGCCCGTGTGGGTTTCAAAG
>PVKM010001529.1:41752-76330 GCA_004027735.1 Carollia perspicillata
ACCTGCTTCCTTGCCCGAGGTGGCACAGCGAGAAAGCTGCAGCAGCACCATGCTTTGAATCCAGGCCCGTGTGGGTTTCAAAGCTCACACTCTGCACTTGGCCCAAATTTTCCCCATTAGCAAGCAATACTGACTTTCTTCCTCCCCAGGCCCTTGCATTTTGTGAGCCCACTTCTGTTCACTCTCTGTCTGGGGACTACTATCCCAGCAAGGTCACTCCAGTTTGGCTCTGCAGACCCTCCTATGGTCCCATTTGCTGTGACTTCGGTCATCTTCCCACTTTTCTTTTCCCAGGCAGTGAGGGACGCACCTCCCTACTCCAGACAGCTGGAACCCCATGTTTTCCTGATAAAACAGCTGAAAGGCCCACACTCACTATGTCCCTACCTCTGTAAGTAGCCCCTCATGACACAGGGCCCTACTGGCAGCATCTACACATCCTCTTGGCTTCTTCAACTCCAGTGTGCCCAAGAATTACTCAGCATCTTGTCAGAGCATGGATTCTGATTCTGGGGGCCCCACATGGGGCTGGATGCCAGCACTTCAACAGGCATGGGGGTGACCCTGATACTAATGTTGTGTGGTGGACCACACCTAAAGTAGCAATGGTCTCAATTCCAAACATCCAAATCCCCAAACTGCTTGTGGAACCCTCATATTCATTCCTGTGTGTGTCAAGTTTCTATAAACCCCAAAGCAACGACAGCCTGACTGCCAACCACAAACACCTTGGCATCAGCCCCGATCCCTGTGGTTCCCTCATGGTTAATTTCTGTGATTGTCATTGGCTTATTCTAACTTGTATTCAACAAACAGCAAATGCCCGCTCAATACCAGGCCTAGGCTGCTGCTAGGAATAAGAAAAGACCCAGTCCCTGCCACAGAAAGCAGATGGTTTCTTCCACCCGACAGAAAATGCCTAAAGGGTTTGTGAGCTTGGTGTGCAGGTAGGAATAACAGTAAACATGTAGGTAGTGCTCACTGAGTGCTTTATAAATGTTAACCTTATAACCCACCCAGTGCAGTAGGTCTGATGATTAACTCTATTTTGCAGAAGACAGAACTAAGGTTCATGGAATTTAAAAACATTTGAGCAGGAAGTCACCTACCTGCTCAAAGTCATACACACTTGAAAAAGAAACTATTTAAACCGCAACAGGAAAAGAAAGTGTGGCATGTGTTTATATTTGGGGACTAAGAAATGCTCTTGGGTAGTAACGTGAACTTGACCCCACAAAGGCAGGGGTGGGTATGAGCACCAGATGAAAGTTGGAAAGTGTCTCTAGCTGGCGTGAATAGGGAGGAGGCTAATATTATTTAGCACTCTTGGTTGCAAGCATCAGAATCCCAACTCAAAGTGGCTTAGCCATAAAAGGGAAACCATTGCTAATATATCTTAACAATGTGAGAGTAGCTTCAGGAATGGCTGGATTCAGCAGCTCAAACAATATTGACAGAGTTTGCTTTCTTCCTTTGAGCTCTGCTTCCCTCTGACCTGTCCTTGCTCGCTCTCACCATGACTGTCTGCCCCAGTAATCTGGGGAAAATGGTTTCTGGCAGCCCCAGAGTCACACTCTCCCAGAAGAGAAGGACTTTTCTCCCTCCATATTCATGTATAAGACATAGGGAAGTTTCACTGGAACACAACCACACTCATTCATATACGTACTGTTCACAGCTGCTTTCCTGTTACAGCAGCAGGACTTGAGTGGTTACAACAGAGACTATGTGGCCCGTCAAGCATAAAATGTTTGCTATATGGCCATTTTCAGGAGGTCTGGGACATTTTCCTGTGTCCATCCCTGTACTCTCAGCACCCAGCATACAGTAGGTGCTTAATATTATAGGAAGAAAGACATCCCCTTTCTATTTTATAAAAGGGGCAGCACCTGCACGCTTGTTGATGGGTTAAAATGCGCGGGACAAACAAAGAACTGCGGAAGAGCCGGGACAGGGCTGGACGCTCAGGAGACTGACTGTTCATCCCACACTCATCTTTCATGTCTGTCTTTCAAAACAACACATTTATTGCTTACAGAATAATGCATCTTTAAAAGTCAGTATTTTGAAATGGGCTACCCCAGCACTTCTCCAAGCCAGCCTAACACCCTGGCAGGAGATGCCAGGTTGGGCTCCCAGGTGGATGCTGTCAACACCTGGGTTCTGGATGGGGGTGAAGTGTCCAAACACCAGCTGGGTTTGAGGACTGGGGCTCTGCACGGCCCTCCCCAGGAGTGAGGGGAAGGGGCCCAGGTGTAAGCCTCACACGGGCCTCATTTCCTATGCCTTCCATCCTTGCGGCCAGCCTGTCTGTCAGTGAAGGAAATTGTGTTTGTCCAGGGCTGGGTGTTCCTGAAGCACATGGCTGGCTGTGAGAACCAAGGCGCAAGAGCAGAGATTGCAGTTTATTGTTTGACAGTTTTTTCTAGACTCTTTGCAGAAATGGAAGCTGAGCAGACTGGCCTATAATCCCGAAGTCTGTCCTCACACCTTTTTTTAAAAAAATAGAAAGTTATACATTACACAACTAGCCCTGTCCTGGGTCATAATCTCACAATATTTTCCCTGTCTTGAAGGAATCAAAAAATGAGTAACAAGATTACTGGCCCCATCCCACATCCTCTGGTGGGTGCTCTAGGCATTCCAAGTGGCTGTTCCTTCCTGAAGTCCAGGCTGCCTTTCTCCCTGGACTAATCACACGATGTACTTTCTCCAAGTGTCTGCACACAGCCAATCTTCTTAGAGAAGATAAGGGTTTATAGGAAAAAACCCCAGAGGTGCTTCCAGTTGGTCATTTGCTATTAAACGCCCCCCTCCACTTCAACCCTGCTGGGTCCTTCCTGTAGGTGGAGTGGGGAGAAGAGGGGATTGTCTCTGATCCTCTGTTTTCATCTGACATAATTGAAAACTGGTTTTCCATTAACCTGCTCCATCGATGGCTGTCTGCCTTGCCTCTCTTCTGTGAACCTTCCTGACTCTGCCTCTTGGGAATCATGTTGGCCCGTTGCACATTTCTCTAGGGATTTGGTCTAATTTCTATGTCTTCTGAGGGTCCCATTGGCTTTACTGATCCCTGGACAATGTCTCGTTAAGACAATGTGGCATCTCATACCCCTTCCCCATCCTGTCTCCATGAAGAGCTGGTAATATTCTCCTTTAAATGCATCACGTGGAATATCTGTAGCTGTTGCAAAAGCCACAAATTACTATCCATGAGTGACACTTCACCCTCCCCAACTCCCTCTATTAGCTTAAAAATGACTTACAAGGCAGAGATGGCAAATATATAACATGCATGTATGTGGCCACTGCCACCTCCTACTCATGGCAGACATTAGCCCACTCCTGCCCTACAATCCAAACCGATGAATTCAGTCAGTTAGACCTACACGGTAGAGCTCAAATCAAGTAATTCTTACCTATCTTTCATCTTCCACCATTCTTTACTCAAGACACCTACAATCACCTTGAACTGTATCTTCTAACTTATCCTCCTGTCTCTTTTCCCAGAGTGTTTTCTTCTTTTTTTAAAGCTTCGATCTTTTGAACATAAACCAGATCCTAGCACTTCCCTATTGAAAATCCTCCAATAGCTTTCCACTGCAATTAGAATAGGATGCCAACTCTATCTGTGGCTAGGCCCTGCGTGAGCTGCCTCGTTTGTCTCTACTGTCAGCCCCTCCCGACTGGAATGCAAATTCCTTTACGGGAGGGGTTTTGGCCGCCCAGTTCAGTGGCCCCAGTGCCTAGAGCTGTACCTGGCACTTCAAATGCTTGTTGACTGAATGAGATTTGTTTGCTGAGCCAAAATGTAATCTGGGAATCCTTCTCAAGGCGGTAGCCCAGGAATCTACCACTGAGTTCTTGAGTTGGCATGCCAGATGGAACCTACTTTTAAAGCCTGTCTGGGTGGGCCTATACACCTCTAATTACTTGGGAATGAGTGTATAAGTAAATCATTTTAGCCCTCCTGACCGACTGACTTTCATTCTATGAAGAAAACTTTTTAGTGGAAAATGGTTTGGTTGGGTTGAGCTTTGAGCCCATCAGGGCTGGGGACGGGGTGCCTCAGCGTTGGGCATCTGTTGGCCCCAACCATGGCGACTCTGTGAGGAGCGCCTGAGAAGCTCCATCTGTGTTTGAACCAGTGAGGCTGCACTGCAGAAGGAGATGCTCAGGAAAGTCAGGCCACATGCTGTTGCTGCTGTAGGACATGACTCTTCACAACTCGCTGAGTCATCAAGATGGCTGGAAACCAGTTCCAGAAAATCTAAACTCTGGAAAGCCCAGGAGTCTCAGAACTGGAAGGCAGAGAGAAACCCTTTCCAAACAGGGAGCCCTGGGGGGTGGGAGAGGGTTCTGAGTTCACTGACTGGTTTCCCTGTCCAGGGACATCTGGGAGCAAAAGGTGAATATTTCTGTTGCTTTTGCCAGGTTTCTTGGGAACAGGGATGATGGCAGAAGGAAAAGGAGATGGAGGGAGAGAAGAGTAATTAGTGCTATTAATTACATCTCAACCACAGCCTATGTTTCTGCCCCGGGATTAAAGAAACATTCATTTGGAATGACTATTAAGTTCTTAGATTCAATGCTTCACAAATCAGGTTGGGGGAATGAAAATTCTTTCCCTATAGGGACCAGGAGGCAAAGAGCAAAGAATTTCTACCCAGGTTGCTGCAGCCCAGCTGGAAAGCCAGGGCTTGTGAGCCACGGTGGAAGATGGTTCCCTTGTTATTGCTGCTGGATGTTTTTTTGTTTGTTTTTTTTTTTTAGCTGCTTCAGGCGGGCACATGTTCCAAATGTATAATCTAATGTGCTATAAAAGTCACTAATGTGATTATATTTTTATATCATATTAGAGAAAATGAATACTAATTCAATACCAAACACTAATTCAGTAGAACCCCAAATTGCTGAGAGGCTGCAAAACAATCACTGTGCTGAACTTCCCGGCTGGTGCCTGAGAGTGTGGTGACATTTTCAGGGGTTGGTGGATCCGATCTGGTGAACTGGGTAGTCAGAGATGTTGGGGCCTGTCATCTCCCCTGTGGCGGACAGGTGGGTCCTCCCAGGGGACATACATGCTGTCCCCTTAGGAGGGACTTCTCAATGCTCAAAAGAATTTTTCAAAACAAGGACGCAAATCCTTTTGGATTTTAAAGCTAAGTATGTTGTTCAGTAGGACGGTGTTGGCAGATCCGAGTCAAGGTTGGGAACAGCTTCTTAAAAGGCAGACTGTGAAGAACTGTCCTAAGAAGTTAATATTAGTGGCTCACATTTACTGAGCACTTAGTATGAGGCAGGTGCCTGGTAAATGCTTTCCTTCCATTCATTCACTTAACCCTCAAGAGTACCTGATGAAGCAGGAGCCTTTATTTATGCCTATATGACAGAGGAGGAAAATGGAGGCTCAGAGAGGTGGAGTGACTCGCTCAAGGTCACACAACCTGTTGAGGAACAGAGCTGGGAAGCCAGGCAGAGCTATCTGGATAGAGAGCTGCTTTCTTTATCACTCAACTTAACTGCTACCTAAGGTAAGGAGTTGGGCCTGTTTACCAGACAACTACACTCTAACTGCATTATTTCATATTAGTCTTGAGGCAAGTCTTGGGTAGAATTGTGACTATTCACATTATACAGATGAACAAACTGAGGTTCAAAAAATTGACCTAACTTGCTCAATGTCACATACTACATAGGAAGGGACAGAGCCAGGACTCAAACTCAACGCTGTCTGGCTCCAAAGTCAGGGCTGGTAACCACTGTACTACACAACCCTCCTAAGTCCCCCAAACTAAGGCAGCTATCCTCAGAGGAAGGTCCCCATACAGCTGCTCATCAGGCCCTCTCACTCCAGCTGCTCTGTACCGTCCTGGAGACTTCTCCTCCTACTTCTGTCCTGGAAGTCACTGGAAGGGCAGTGTAGGTCAGCTTCTGAAACAATTCTCATTCTCTGGACTCTCTCTTGAGGGACCCCTGACTCCCAGCTCCCCCAACACCTCCATCTCATAGGTACGATGTCCCATTTTATCATCAAACATCACAGCATCTCCCTATTCTGGTCAGCTGCATCCAAAAATGCAGGGCCAGAATTATGACACGTCAGCTTGCCTTCATAAATAATATTTTGCAATTTCCTCATCTGGGGGCATGGATAAATTATTCTTTTGCATCAAGGTTACACTGATCAAAAAGGTGGCCTGGCTGGCCTTCCTCGAGAGTGGGGATAAAAAGGAGGCTCTGATTACATTAAGGCGCCGGGCGGAGGGGGGAGACCTGGGTCTGGGGCCTCTGCTTTGTGGCTGCGTGACAATCAGATATCTGAAAATGCATGAACTCTGATTTTAAGGTCCTGCTGGTGAAGGGACTGATGTGACAAGCAGGTCTGACTTTCACATCAGTCGTGACGGCTGACAGAAGGAGCCTTCTGATTAGGGCGCATTTAGCACTGTTTTCTTGCTCCCTTCACCGAGAGCACCTATCCTGCCCACCACAATCACATACACACATGCACACGCAGACACCCACGCACACATACACTCTCTCTCTCCCCACAGGGTGCAATGGGCTGAACTGTGCTCCCCAAGTTGATATGTTGGAGTCCAAATCCCCAGGACCTGAGAATGTGCATTATTTGGAGACAGGGTCTTTACAGAGGTAATCAAGTTAAAATTCGGTCGTTATGTCGGGCCCTAATTTGGTAAGACTGGCGGCCTTATAAAAAGGGGAAGTAAGACATAGTCACGCATGGGAGGGAGATGCCTTGTGAAGCTGAGGACAGTCTTCTCCTAGCCCAGGAGAGAGGCCTCAGAAACAACCCTGCTGACACCTTGCTTTTGACTTGAAGCCTCCAGAACCGTGAGGAAATAAACTTCAGTCGGTTAAGCCCCCAGCCTGCGGTACTTTGTTACGGTGGCCTGCGCCAAGGAATACAGAAGACACATGTTTTTAAAAGCAGGAAACAAGCTATCAAGTGGATCCTACTGGATTGTGGCCATTACTGGCATCTGAAGCTAATTTTGTGTTCTGAATTATGTATCTGCTTATGGTCAGTCAGGCCCCGCTAGAACAGAAGTTCTGTGAGGTCAGGCATATCTGTCCACTGCTATAAACCCAGCAATTAGAATAGTGACCAACTCGTAACATTAATTTGTTCAGTGAATAAGTGAGTAAATGAATGTGAGTGAGTGAAAGAATGAGTTTGTCTTTACACGCTGCAATTTGGAAGGACGCATCCTTCTGCCTAGAAGGGTGGTAGCCAGAGATGCCCCTTAAAACAGAATGCAGTGGCCTGCCCCAGCAAGGGTACCACTGCACCTCCGGTTGCTTTGTGAGATGCAGAGAAGAAAAGCAAGAGAATGCTGGCCCCCTCCACCACCATCTTCTGAGGTGCTCAATAAATATCCATCAAGTTACTAAATAATGGCAACAGAAAGCCCCGTCCTGCAAAATCACTTAGAAATAGCCAGTGAGACGCCAGACCTGATCCACAAGCGTGTGACGGTGGGAGTGGGCCCAGCCAGCCTTCTGCAGCTCGGTGGCCAGCTGAGAGATCTGCCTGTGCTCCTAGGGGAGGCCATGGCACCAGCCCCTGCTCTGCCTGGCCGTTAGCACTGAGAGATGGTGACAGACATAGTCCACTTCTCCCCACACATGCTCACGACACCCCCGGGCCATCAGGCTCAGCAAGATGACGCTGAGATCCAGCCTTCCCCCCAACGCCTGCCCTCCATGCATCCAGGAGGTGCCCAATTCTCACTGCCCTCCCAAATCTGGACGAAACTGTGAATTCTCCCTGTCAGTGCTGTATATCACTTTGAGATATATACCATATTAGCAGAAAGAACTGAATTATATTGCATTCATGATGCAATTAAACACTTCACTAGGAATCAATGTAAAACTGATGAGGCCTGAAAGTAGTGCATATGGCTTAGAACATTATAAAACATTACCTTCACTCAAATCCTTTTCAGTAGCAATTTAAATCTTCTTACAGTTACTGCTGCCAATGGTAAACCATCTACTGATTCATAACAGTGCATGGTAACGAATGAATTTTTTTAAAAATTTATTCAACTACTAAATTACCCATGAAACCGGAATAGCTGACAGGAGTAATCTGAATTATTATTAGCTCTGCAAGTATTCTGCATTAGCCAATTTAAAACCACGGTTCTCAGGCAGGAACCAGTTAGTACAGCCGGAGTGTTAAATGACTGCAATAGTTCTTCATTTTACTGCTGCTTACATTTAAAGGTCAAGAGATAAAAATTACATATGACTCCAAACATAGGAAGGGTGTTTATCTTTTCCTACGGATCAGGTCAGTTGTAAACTTGAAAAAACATCTCAGGTACAATTGTACAAACTCAAAGGGCTTTGGAATATTTAGGAATCAGAAAGCTGGTGTGGGGGTGTTTCTTCACCCTCCTCCCTCACTGAATCCTTGTGGTCTTGAAACTTGCTCCCTCAAATGATCTATCTAGTCTGTATTTTCTTCTCTGACCTTCACATGCCCCCAGGCTTTTCTTAGAGCTCGGGCAGCTCTGGAAGGATCCGGGAGCCACAGTAGGAGGAAGTCACAGGAATGGGCGTTGCCTCCCCACCTAGGGGTCATTCAGTCCAGCTCTGTGCCTCCTGCCTGGGGCAGCAATGAGACAGAATCTTCCAGGCCCCTACTCCCTTCCCTAAATTGCCTTCCTGTCCATGTCCACTGTCCATTGGTGTCCCCTCTGCAAAGCCCAAGGGCAAGAGAGAAAAGCTGTTTTCTTCCAGAGTCCAATGTTATCAATGCATGATTGAACAGGGACCATAAAACACCAGCCTTGTTTCTTTGTGTGGCTCTGGCGAGATGGGAACATGGGTTTTGAGCTCTGTAGTAGGAACAGCTAGGCAAGTTCAAGGCATGATTATTCTTTTTCTTTTTTTTTCCCCAAATTTTCCTTTCTTTGAGGGAAATGTTTTCCCCCTCCTATAACCATAAAGCTAATACATGCTCATAATTTTAAAATTCAATTGATGGAAAAGCACATATAGAAAAAAAGTTTGACAGTCCTATCTTTCTACTTCACATTCAGCTATCAACCAAAAATGATTAAGCACCTACTATGTGCCAGGACCCCAGGGCTACAGCTGTAAACAAAACCATCAGAACACTCTGGGGTCCACCCTTCTGGGCTCTTCTGTGTGTGTCAAGTAACACGTACATGCATTTGTAGAATTTTTTTCAAAAGTGGGACCCCATTCTACTACTTGATTTATTCACCCAACAAAGTGTGCTGGACACCTTTAACTGAAAGGCTACCCTGTGTGGAGGCCATGTATCTACCCGGACCTGCACAGTCATACGAACCATCTGACAAATGGCCATTATTCAGGCTACAAGGAAGGGTGTGCACAGCCTTATGTTAAAGAGGATGTTTGACCTGCTTGGGCATTTTAAGGGTGAGGGAGTGTGGAGAGTGGGGGCGCTCCTGTGGGAAGTCGTTTCACCTGGCAAAGAAAGCATCTGTGCCCCTGCACCCTTCCCTCAATGGTCTTTTGCACACAAGCTGATTTCCACAGATTGGCACAGCTTTAAACTGGGAGCCCTCACAAGCTTACAAGCAGCAGCAGCATGAACATCTGCTATTTGCAGGCTGGCGAGTCCACCTTGGTGAGGGTAGCAGCAATTGCCTACCTCCTCTGTGCTGCCAGGAGGCCTCCGTTATACCAGTGGGTCTAACCAGGGCGATTCCGCCTCCTAGGGGACAGTTTTGGTCATCTCACTTCTGGGGGAGTGTGTGTGTTACCGGCATCTAATGGAGACTGGGGATACTGTAAAACACTTGACAATGCACAGGACAGCCCCCCAAATAAAGGATTACCCAGCCGCAAATGTCAATAGTATCAAGCTAGACCTTGATACTATTCAAAGCTAGACCTTGATACTCATCAAAGGCTGAGCCAGTTTAGGGTAGAATGATTGAGAGATTGGGTTTTGGACAGCTACGTTCAAGGCCTAGTTCAGCCACTGGCTAGCTGGGTGACCTTGGACAAATGACTTAACCTCTCTGAACCTTGGAATTGTTTGTGTCCTTACCTACTTATTAAAAGTATCAACTTGGGGATTACATAAGATAACCTGTGTTAATTATTATCATCAGCAGTGACAGTATTCAGTGACATTACCACCACGCATCTTGAAAAACTGAAATGCAATACACATCGGACGCCAACTCCCCAGCCCCAAGTAACCACCGTTCTACTTCCTGTTGCTACGAACTTGCCTCTTCTAGGTGCCAACCTGACCATGTGATACAGTGGAATCATACAAGTTCATCCATATTACAGGGTGTAATGGGATTTCCTTCCCTGTGAAGGTTGAATCGTACTCCACAGTATAAACATTTTGTTTATCCATTCATTAATCAGTCGGCACTTGGAGGACGGCCTCAGAAGCCAGAACTCTGACCATCCCGTAGGCGGCCTTGCAGCGCTAGACCTGTTACTAATCCTCTCCGACTCTGATGAGTCTTTTGTAAAATGGGGTAACGAGAATCCACCCGAAACTATCCCAACTCTCTCTTCACTTAAATCTGCATTTGCTTGCTAGGGTTTCCATAACAAAGTATCACAGACTAGGAAGCTTAAAAAACAAATTGTTTTCTCACAGTTCTGGAGGCTGGAAGTTGCAGATCAAGGTGTCAGTAGGGTCCATTCCTCTGAGGCCGCTCTCCTAGCCTTGAATTGAGATAGACAGCCATCTTTGCCCTGGGTCTTCACGTGGTCTTCCCTCTGTACATGTATGTCTGTGTCCTAACTTCCTCTTATAAGGACGCCAGCCATACTGGATTAGGGCTCAACCCAATGACCTTGTTTTAACTTAATTACCTCAAAGGTAAAAGTAATACCTATCTCTAAATACAGCCCCCTTCTGAGGGACTAGGGGTTAGAACTCCAACACAGGGATTTTGAAGAGATGTTATCCAGCCCATGGCACCATCTTCTTCTACCAGAGGCTGGAAAGCTACAGGGTCTGATTTCTCAGCCTCTCCTGCAGCTTCAAGTGGCCAGTGAGAGCTCTGGACAATGTGGTGAAACTCAGATATCCCTGAGGAGGGCTTTGCTTCATGAATTAAAAGGCAAAGTCCTCACTGGAAATAAAAGCTTTTGCCCTCTGCCCCCTTTGGCTTTGCATTCTTACGTCTTCCTGGCCTGCAGACATGAGACCTGGAGGAGGAACGGTCATCTTTTAGCTGTGAAGATGAAAGCCAAGGTGCTGAAATGGCAAGAAAGAAGAGTTGCCTGCCTTGAACTTTGTCACGTGAGAAAAACAAGCGCCCAAGATGTCCTTCAGCAGGTGAATGGATAAATAAACTTGGGCACATCCAAACGATGAAATATTATTCGGTGCTAAAAAGCAATGAGCTATCAAGCCATGACAAACACGGAGGAAACTGAAATGCATATTATAAAGTGCAAGAAGTCCATCTGAAAAGGCAACATATGTATGACCAAGTACATGACATTCTGGAAAAGGCAAAACTCTGGAGATGGTGAAAAGATCGGTGGTTGTCAGGGGTTGGGGGTGGGGATGAATGAATTCAGCAGAGCACAGAGGTTTTTAGGGCAGTGAAAATGCACTGTATGGCACCGTAACAATGGGTACATGACAGTACACACTTGTCCAACCTACAGAACGTGCAACACCAAGAGTAAGCCCTAATGTAAACTATGGACTTTAGACAATGATGTGTCAATGTCGGTTCCTTGATTATCACAAATGTGCCACTCTGGTGTGCGATGCTGATGTGCGAGACTGTGCATATGTGGGGTCAAAGGGCACTCTCTGTACATTCTGCTCAATTTTGCTGTGAACTTAAAACTGCTCTAAAAATAAAATCTATTTAAAAACAAAATGTAAACCTAGTGAATTTAAGGCTCTGTTTCCAGTTATTTGTATTCCTTATAGGAGCAGAACTTCAGAGGGACCTGGGGCCACTGGCTGGACCCTGTAGCACAGAGGGGGTTTGGGCAGACTAAAGGAACCCACTTGTTAAGGCACCGAAGCCAGCAGAGCCTGGCCAAACATTATATGAGACTGCAGATCCTGTGTGGGCCCTTCAGCCCTGATAATCAAGGGGAAGGTGGTGGGGGTGGTCGAGGAGATAAACACTGATGGCTCAGAAGAGTTCTTGGGAGAGCTGGAACTCAAACTCAAGGTCTGGAGGCACGATTAAAGATGGAGACCACGCTGCCCCCAGGGCCTTCCCCCCAACATCACTCTTTCCCAAGATCCCAACGGGAAGCCCTGCCTCATTTGCCCCAGGGAAACAGAAGCCCCCACAGGGAAACGGTGCAATTGGAGAGCCCGGGACTCAGCTTACTCACAGGTTGACTCAGTGACAGGAGAAAGCTGCTTCCATGGCCCACAATTTCCCCACATTCAGGCAGCTGGACAAATACATACCTTTGGAGAGGCCCAATATTTTCAACCCCACCTGCTGCCTTCAAACAGCTCCTCCCTGCAAAAGGGGAGTCAAGCTCAACCCATGGAGGTGGTGGTAAGTTAGGGCATTTATTCCGTTCATTCACTCACTCCTCTTTAAGCATGTAGAGCTTTGAACTGATCGCTGGGCCTCCAGAGGTGAACGGGATGGAACATGACAACCTACGGTTGTTCTCAGAGAAGCGCAGGACAGGGAAGTGTGCATGGTCTCCCCACTGTGTGAGCTGTGCTTCCACAGAGTGAAGCTCAAGGGGGGCTGAGGGAGAGGCAGGGGGACATCTGGGGTTCTGGAAGGCTGAGACAGGGCAAATGAGGCTGTTTATTTAAGCCTCTCACTCCCAGTGGGAAACTAGTAGTCAGGAATTCAGAGTATTTGTTAAGTACCTTCTTTGCCCCAAATACCATTTTAGGCATAACGGGGTGGGGGTGGGAGACATTCAGTACCCAGTCCTGGCCTTTGAGGGCCTCATGATCTAATGGGGAGGGAACATAAAGCAGTACAGGCATCAGGTAGCGGTGGATTCACTCTGAGTTACAAGCCTGGGAGACACGAGAGTTCCAAGAATGCAGGGCCAGCCAGGGAAGCCTGCTTGGAGGCAGTGGCCACATGACAGCAGAGCCTTACGTGCCAAGTCGGTGCGGACAAACAGCTCCATTAGGACACCAAGTAGGTATCCAGGAAAAGACATTTTGACTAGTCACCCCCAGCCCAACTGGATGAAACCCTCAGGAAGAGGAATCACAGGAGATGCTGACAGAGAGGGAAACTGAGTCCCAGGAGTATCAGAGAACATATCTGCATGCACATCCCAGGCCACCCATGCTGGGAAGGTGGGTGCTGGACAGCTGCTAAGCACTCGCACGCGCATGAATGGGGAAGAAGTCCAGCGCTGAGGTTCAGACAGAAGTGGGCTCCAACTTGGAAAGGAGGCATTGTCTCTTTAAGTGAGCATAGCACTGTATCATCCTTTCTCTTCCTATTTTGGGTTTTATTAGCAAAGCAGTACAATGTTTATACTAGTGGGTATTACATTTGCCAGAACAATTACAGTATGACAAATGGTACATCAATGTAATCCATCAACCTCGCCAAGACAGGAATCCTTTACTCAGGACTGCCATTAATTCTGTTCTCTCGTCTCTGGGGTCCAGGGCCCACGTAGCCATGACAACGCGGATGACGCCTGGTGCGAACACTAGCGCTCCGTGAAAGATGGGCACCTCCTTGGTGTGCTGGAATTTAACCTCCGACACCCACTTATTAGTCTACTCAGAGCAAGAAATTAGATTTTGGGGCTGAAGAAATGCACGGCACTTGGGAAGGGGTGCTTTTTCTCCGTCACATGCAGCGCCTCCAAAGCAGGAGGGATGTACCCCTATGGATTGTGTGGCCGGCCTGTCTCGTGTTGCTGGATACCACCTCTAAAGACAGGAGCAAATTAAGGCAGGGATGTATCAAGTCTCAGCAGCAATGGCAGCTTTTACGGAAAGGGGGCGAGAACCCGGGGTATAAAGACATTGAGCGTTGCGAGAGAGGGATGGGGACAAGTCATTTTTATCTATACACAAAGCCTCAGAGATGCCAAAAAAGCAAGCACCTTTCTAGGCACATGGAAGAAAGAGGATCTGATGCACAAAGGACTCAGATCCCTTTCCAATTCCAGCCCCAAAGGATTGGAATATAACTTCCTGACCCTCCTTCCACCTCCCCCAGCTGCAGCTTCTCAGAGCAGCTAAATCCCCGTGGTTAAACATGCCCTCAGACGAGACTGCAGTCAGCGGCTGCACATTCTCCAGGAGTTTCAGGGTTCCTTGATTCATCCCAACCGGCAAATTGCGAGCCGGGAGCGGCTTTATAAAATATGAAACGACTGCTGTCAGTTTTTCCATCAGTTCTACATATTTTGCTGTTAACAAAAGGAACCGATACCACTTCTCATAAGGAAAAACAAGAATAAAATCAAAGGCTCCTAATGGAGACAATCTCCAAAGTGCAACAACACAAGCCCATTTCTTTCTTTCTTTCTTTTTTTTTTTCCTTCCCTGACAAATCAATCTGGCCATGGTCCAAGGATACAGGCAGACAGACGGAGCTACCTCACCTGTTTTATTAAGCCATTACCAGAATCATTTTATTCCCATTTATAATGTTCAATACATGGTCTGAAGACTTTTCTAATATAGTAATTAGATGGAACACTAGATAGATGGATTAAATTGGGATGATATTTTATGCCATTGTACATTGCTTTACAATATTCTGCCTGGCTTCTGAGATACCAAAGTGTGAGCGTGTGCATGTATAAATGTATCCCTTTTATTCTGGATGGGAAGGCTGTACTTTGCATGTGGCTCATCTCAGCGTGAGCCTTCCCTTTTGGAAATCTGATGGAAATTTATGAATCTATGCTAGAACTCTCGAAGAAATGCATCCAACATTCTGTTCCTCTGCCCCCGGGCAAAGGTTTGCCCAAGCATCACCACTGTTGTCATGGTCACTGTAGCCGGCACTTACTGGGTGCTTACTAGGTACCAGCATGGAGCTGAGACCTTGACATTCATCAGGAGGTTACATAACTTGGGAGATTCAAGACCACAGACTTTGAAATTGCCTAGAGATGGGTTTACGTCCTGGCTCTGCTATTTACTTGCTGTGTGACCTGAGGAAGGTTACTTCGTCTCTGAGCCTCAGTTTTCCCCACCTGTAAAATGGGGATAACACCAGTATCCATTTATGGAACTCTTCTTAGATGCTTACATAGTTAGATGATGCTGAGGGTGGGGCTGAATAGAAAGTAAGTGCTCAATAAATGCCAGTCATTTTTATATCATTTTGTTTAGCCCAAGGAGATGGCACCATGCCCAGTTTCCAGAGGGGAAAACCAATGCTTGGAGAATAAAAACATTTTACCCAGATTACTGAACAGGGAAGTGGCAGGCAAAGGTATCTGTGTCCAGAGCTTCTCATTTAACAACCACAAAAGATCATCCTCTTTGAATGAAGAAGACGGGGCACCTCTATCAAGAAGTGTGTGTGTCTTTGAGTGTGGTGTGGGGGAGGATGTTGAGCTAAGCCCCTGAGCCCCTAATTTTTACCTAAGATATAGATTTAAATTATAATCTTAATTCTAAGGGACTAAGAAATAAAGGCTCAGTGCTCCACAAAAATGTCCCTTTATGTATTGTCTCTTCTCATCTCTTGAGATGACACACACACAAAAATGAAACCAGAGAACGAGTCCCGTGGCTCCCCACTCCCTTCTCAGGCACTGTCCCCGGGTGGAAACACAGCCATGGAAAAGTAAGAGCTATGATGCCACTTCACAGAAGCTCAGAGAGGTGGCATAACCTGCCCAAGGTCACACAGCTTTGGAGGTCACTTTAGGATTGCTGCAGCCCTGGAGTCCCATCCTGGTGTGAAAAGGGCTATAGATTCTCCCAATTCTGACTATGCAGAAAGAACCTAACCCTTGTTCCCCTAACCTCAGACCATCTCAGCCCTCCTGTGCTGGGGCTGTATTTAGTTGCGGCGTTTTTGCCCATTTTGTGTATGAATGGAGAACATCAACTGGATGAAGCCTATTAATATAAAAGAGAAGGGTGTACCCAACCACGAAGCTGGAAGCTGACTGCTTTTGAAGATCTGCCTTTGCCATGGTCAGGAAAATAAAATTACCCTCTGTACACATTTTTCTATACTGAGAGGGGGTTCTCAATAACTGTAACTCATTAAAGAAACCCTCAATGAAACTCCAAAAATCTCCTCGCTGCCAGCTCGATCTACAGTACTGAAGGAAAAGTGAGACATGCCTCTACGCCACCAGGCTCTGGGAGCTGCAGTTCTCATTCCTCTGCCCAGGAAATCAGGTTGCTGGGTAGACTGATGCTTGGAAAGCTGTTAAGCGGGCTTCCAGCTCCCCTCAACAATTCTGCTGTCTGTCAAGTAGAGTGAACATGGAAGGTCTCAACACTGGGAACATTTCTGTAAGGAGCAAGGCAGGGGGGTAGGGAGGTGAACCCAAACAGAGGCGAAAAAGAACAGAGAAGTTACTAGAAATGACAAATCCTGACATTTACTCTGGGTCAGGCCTCACGACCTCACTGCTTTTCCCAACCACTCCATTCATATGCCCATTTTACAGATAAAAAGTGGAGTCTCAGAGACGTTAAGTGACTTAGCTGAGGTCGCACAGCTAGTTCAGGGCAGAGTTGACATTTGCATCCAGGTCTGTCTGACTTTAACACCGAGGACCTATGAATACAAACATCCCTTCATTACAGTGAAGGTGGGCTCGCACCTATGATACAAAAGGCAGTTTATTGGGGGGTGGGGGTGGGAACTGTTTTTAAAATCTTATCCTACTGGAAATGACCTTGGGAAGCTCAGCCCTGTGTAAGGTGTGGAAAAGCCTGTGCAATGTGTATAACCATCCCTTTGTTCATTCCTTTATATGATAGATTTTCTTATATCAGGTTTTCTTTGCCACAATATAAAAGCCTTTCAAGGCAAGGGAAGCAATCGGCTGGGTCTGAGATGAGGTGGGGAAACGGATCAGATAAAGCCAGGAGCTCCCACTGCCCTAGAAGAGCACCCTCTGAGGATCCAGGAGGCTTCACCCCCGGGCAGAGCTACAATAACAACAAACTCAGTAACCACGACCTCGACCGCCAGTACCGCTGAACATAAAAGCCCATTTCCTGAAACAACTGTTCAGGGGCTGCTTTCCTGGCTCACTGGGTCTCCCAGGGAGGGGAACTTCACGACTGCCCAGAGACCCACTACACACACTGTTCCTTATGGAATCCGACTTCAGTGTTTCCTGCTGCGGTCAGGCCTCACTTCCTTAGAGAAATACCTTTGGTGATGACAGTACTACTTCATCTAGTCTACACTGACTCGTAGTGGCAGGAGGGACTCTTGTGATGTTTTAGATGAGCCAATTAAGGACCAGACATGGGGACTGACTTGCCCAGAGTCACACAGCAAGTGAGAGTCAACACTTTTCCCCCACACGATCGCTTGCCTCTGCACCTGGAGGGCTCCGAGGGGTGGGAGGAGCCTCTTACATCTCAGGAAGGGCTCCACAGCACCCGGGCCCCCAACCCTAGGAGTCGTCCTTGACCATCCCCTCCCCTCCATATACTCCACCACTGAATCCCCAACATTCTGCTTCCTAGATGTCTCCTGAATCCTGCCCTTCTGTCCCCACTATCCTCACAGCCATGCTCATTGGCCCTTCGCAATCTGTCACCTGGATTGGGAGCCCGACTTCTCCTCGAGCTCCGACCTCCATGTTAGGCCCCTCTAAACTCTTCTCCATGCAGCGTATCAACAAATGTTAGTTTGTATCACCATATCATCAGCCCTCATAAGATGGCATCATGCCATTTTACAGATGGGGAAACTGAGGCTCAAAGAAGAAACCACTTTTCCTGGGCTGTTGAACAAGTAAGTGGCAGGCACAAGAGTCCATACCAAGAGTCTGCTCTCACTGAATTACATCTCCTGCAAAGAGCTGGAGGAGGAGTGCCTCTACCACGAAGGTGTCTAAAACCTAAATACAGTAGTTCCCCCTCATCCACGGCTGCACTTTCCATGGTTTCAGTCACCCGTGGTCAGCCTTTGAAGCTGGGAAACGGGAAATTCCAGAAACAAGCACTCGTAAGTTTTAAATGGTAGGCTGTTCTGAATATTGTGATAAAATCTCACACCTTTCTGCTTCATCCCACCCAGGACGCGAGGCATCCCTTTGCACAGCATTTCCACACTGCATATGGTACCTGCCCACAGGCACTCAGTGGCCACCACGGTTATAAGGCCGACTGTCACAATATCACAGTGCCTGGGTTCAAGTAGCCCTTATTTTACTTCATAATGTCTCATTCACCTCACTTCATCTCTTCTAAGTGGATGCATTAAATCATCTTCCATCATCACAAGAAAGGCAATTATAGTACAAAATAAGGTATTTTGAGAGGGAGACCACATTCCCATAACTTTTATTATGGTATATTGTTATAATCGTCCTACTTTATTATTAGTTACTGTTGTTAACCTCTTACTGGGCCTAATTTGTAAGTTAAACTTTATTACAGGTATGTGTGCATAGGAGTAAACATAATACGGGTATATATAGAGTTCAGCACCATCTGCGGTTTCAGGCATCCACGGGGGTCTTGGGATGGAACCCCTAAGGATAAGGAGGAATGCCGTACCTGTTCAAAACTTAGACTGCAGCACTTCCTGCCCGAACCTGTCCGAGGCCCCTCCCTCACCAGATATAAAGTCTGGCCCCTCACCACAACCCCATGGCCCTGCCCCTTCCTTCCACCACTGGGCTCGTCCCTGTCCTGGCTCCAGCCCCATGGACCTGCTTTGGGCATCATTCACATCCCAGGCTCTGCCATGCAGTTGCTTTGGCCACAAATGCCGTTGCCTATTCCTCACTCCTTGACCCTGCATGTCCACTCTCTGCAGCCTATCCTAGGCTGAGGAGGCAGAAAACGTCCCCAGCGCACACCCTGCACCTTTCTGCTCCCCAACCCTCTCCACTCTCCTCTCACCAAGGGACTCAGACCATGTAGACCAGCAGGATCCTCCTCGGCTCTGGAGAGCCTCCAGCTGACAAAGAGGGATGTCACATTCACTGTTTTCCCTGATCCTTCTCGTGAGCAACCCATAAGAGTGGGGCCCCTTTCATCCCTGTGACCCCCGCCCCGGCCCCCACCAAGGGCCCTGACTTAGGGAGGCTGA
The DNA here is from genome assembly GCA_004027735.1 of Carollia perspicillata. NCBI lineage: Eukaryota > Metazoa > Chordata > Mammalia > Chiroptera > Phyllostomidae > Carollia > Carollia perspicillata. The sequence continues at coordinate 61,000 of PVKM010001529.1, forward strand.
CAACCTGCTGGAAATCACATAGCACAGAAGACAGGACTTGAGTCCAGGCAGAGTCCTGATTTGGGTAGAAAGCTCCACAAGCAGAACCTGAGATGGGGAGGGGATTCTGGTGCAGGTGAGTCCCCTGCATGGAAAGAAGGCACTCGGGAGAAAGTGGAGGGAGCGTGGGCAGCAGGTATGGGTAGGGGTGGGAGCTGAGCATCGAGGTGGGCTCAGCAGGAGTCCAGTCTCTGCGGATCCCAGGGGCAGCTCTGAAGAGAGGTCCCGCCCTGAGGGAAGGGTGCCGGGTTGTTGGCCCATCAATGGCTGGGGGCCTCTCCAGAGTGGGCTAGGCTGGGATGGAATAACTCTGCGCAGGCAGCTCCGAGAGGCTGAGAATCCCCTGGAAAAGGTGACAGTGGGAAGCCGCTATCCGCAGGCTCACAGCAGCAGGCAAAGGGACCTGCGGGGCCACCAATGACATCCCCCGTAGATCTGGGGCCCTCCCTCTTCCTAGAATTCAGCCAAGAAGGGAAGCAGGTTGGGATGCCTTGCTTGACCAGAAGCCAAAGAGTCACAGCCGTCTTGTGGGAGGGAGACCCTGGGGGCTGCTGTGGGAGCTGAGATTCAGAAAGGTTGAGCAGTCTGACTGAGGCCACACAGCACTTCATCCCATTTACCACTGAGCCATGACGCCCTGCAATAAGGAAGGGCTGACAGACACCCTCTCTGCTGGGGCCCCCCTCCCCTCCTGCCCCCACCCGTACCCTCTCCACACCTCCACGTAGCTGCACCTCCCTTTGCGGGCCCTCCAGAGCCCGGGTGCTGGATGGGAACAGTGACACCTTGTCAAATAGGCTTTTGATAAATGCAAATCTCCCTTAATTTGAATTTAATTATCAATGAAGTGAGCGACTCCCAGATCGCTTCTCCCCATCAGAAACTGGCAGATACATCTGTGCGCAGAGCGAGACTGGCATCTGCTGGTTCTCATGCCAAGCCCCTCCCACTGATGGCCTGCCTGGCCATGGCTGCTGCTCTGGGGAAAGTGGGGGAAGAAGGAAAGGGAGTGCACGAGTACCGACAGCTGGAGCCCCAACCTCTGCAGATTTTTATAGCTCAGACTACAGCCTTTCGCACGGGTGCCCAGAGAGGTTGAGACACTTGTCCAAAGCCCCACCGCAGGGCAGATGACCTGATATACTACTCATGGCCAGAGCTTGTTCCACTGGTCAGTGGCTACTGTCAGGAGCAGGGGGATGGTGGCCCTACACCTCATTCCAGCCCTGGTCCCATGCTCATCATTAAGCAAACTCTAGAGAAAAGGTGCCAGCCAACAATTATGGGGCACTGTGTGCCAGCATTGTACTACACCTTTATTCATGTTACTTCACTCCATTTGTACAACATGGCTCTGTGGGGTGGGTGCCAGGACGATCTCGACATACAGACACGGAAACTGAGAGGCCAGCCAGGGGACAGCCCAGGGTCTCCCAGCCCACAGCACAGAGCCTGGGCTCCACCATGAAACACGCACATACCTGCCATGGGGTTGGTCCGGAGGGTGGGGGTGCTGGCAGGTCCGAGCAGAGTGGCTCAAATTGTGGGCAAGAGCCAAAAAGTAGAATCTACACCTTAAAAATAATAACACAGACAGCGCACCCACGCTGTGGCAGCTCTGACGTCAGCCTGTTACCAAGACAAACTCACTGACTCCTGTTAGCAGCCCCACTTTACAGATGAGCCAACAGAGGTGCCCAGAGCTGAGTACCGTGAAAGTGCAGCGATTTTTAAAGTCAGGCAAAAATTACACATCTCTGTACAAAAACTAGGAAACCCAGTGAGTCAAAAATAACGATCACTCAAATTCCCACCACAATGACAAGTGCAACAACCTCTGAGGTTTTCTTTAAAATATTCTTAAAACAAACAAACAGAAAAAGGTGGCCGGGGCAGCTAGAAGTTCGATAAGTGACCCCGAACAGCAGGATGCTGACTGCAGTTGGTGCTGGGGGACCAGGACAAGGGGCTCATTGTGTTGTTCTCTGTATTTCTATGGAGGTTTGGAATTTTCCACAATAAAAAGCTTTTAAAAATCTCATCACCCAGGAATAAACTCTAGTAATGTTTTGGTGTCTTCCCTTCCAGACTGTTCTGTCACGACTAAAGTCTTGGCCCAGGCCCCAAACACACTAGCCTCCTCGCTCTTCCTTCAGTCGACAGGTACTCATTGTCCACATAATGTAAAATTTAACACTGCAAACATTTTGAAGTATTTAATTCAGTGTCATTTAGCACATTCATAATGTGGTACAACCATCACCTCTCTATCTTGTTCCAGATAATTTTCATCACCCCAAAACCCAGTAAGCACTCATTCCCCACCCACTCCCTCTTCATCCAGCCCCCGGTGACCCCCAATCTGCGCTCTTTGCCAGTGAAAGAAGCCTCCTCACCCCCGGTGAGACGGGCTTCTCAGCAGTCCCCTGTCTGCGTGTAATCAGCCTTGCACTTAGAGGAAACTGGGCCAGTCTCCCCTGGAGGCAGCTGCCATTTGAGGCAAAGCTCACCCTCCTCAGGACCCACCCCCTCCATGCCTCTCTGCTTCTAGACCTACAACTAGACTCAAGTTCCAGCAGGCCCATAAGGTGAGGCACCAAGTATGGCCCTTGAGGAGGTGTGTGACACTCCAAAAGAACCATGTGAGTTTTCTAATTTATACAGACAGAAAACTTGAGAATATATGTGGGAATGAATATTAAGGATGCGGGATAATGGAGAGAACATAAGCTGGATCTGGCAGAATGGATGGATATGGGCTCACTAAGCAGACCATCGGCATTTAATGTGGAAGTTCAGAGAGTTAGAAAGAACTCCAACAGGGGTTGGTTGGTTGGTTGGCTGGCTGAAATGTAGACCAAAAAGGTGGCTACCGTGAGCGAACTGGAAATGTGGATTTGCCTTAGTTTAATGTAGAGGAAGCGATTCAAAGGCTTAGGGAGATGGGAGTGTTAGAGTGGATTTTTTAAAAAAGATTTTATTTATTTGTTTTTCAGAGAGGAAGGGAGGGAGAAAGAAAGGGAGAGAAACATCAATGTGTGGTTGCTTCTCGCATGCCCCCCGACTAAGGACCTGGCCCGCAACCCAGGTATGTGCCCTGGCTGGGAATCGAATCAGCAACCCTTCGGTTCACAAGCCGGCACTCAATCCACTGAGCCACTCCAACCAGAACTGAGTGGATTTTTCACTTAAGACTGACATCCCCACCTGGGAGGATCCAGAAGACAGACCTTTCACCACAACTGTGAAATAAACTCTGAGGGGCCCTGGAAGTCTTGAAAGAGCTCTGTGATGGTGGTTCTCTGTAGGCCGGACCTCACAGTGGGAACTGCATTCACTGAACTGGGAATCCTAAATGCAATGGGAGTAAGTGGACCCTAGAAGCCAAGTGGTGGTGCTCAGCCGCCAAAGGCAAGGAGGGCAAGGTTATCATGGTGGACAGCAGGGTCAAAGCAGCAAGCAAAACTGTCTGAGAGCACCTATGGTGCTGGCTAGCTGATCAATCATTCCTAGACATGAAACAGATGGAGAGCCTACTAAATTCATACTTGGTCTATGTAAGTTGTAAATTCTATGCCAAGTGAACAAGTCTAACCTGAACCATAAAAACAGAAGTGTCACAGCCCCTCGATCAATTCCCAGAGTTGAACCAGTTCACAGACCCAGAATCCCCTGAATGAAGGGGTGGCCAGGTCCCCTGAGGGAGGACTCTGGTGTACTACTGAAATCTTACATTGTGAAATCTTTCTCCCAGCCTTCTCAAAGGGACCTAATGCATTTTACCATAATAGGGCTCATGGACATCTAGTGATCCATGGAGTTTTTGCTCACGTCTGCCTCACAATGAGCCCAGTGGGTGCCAGAACCTGTCTTGGGGTTATTCCCCGAATCCCAGAACACATAATTGGAGTAAATGAACTCAGCAGCTGGTGGCATCCCCATGCTGGTGCTCTGACCTGTGCAGGGAGGGTCAGTAGGGTGGGAAAGGCCAGTGGAAGCCACTAGACCTGCCTCTGCCTAGGAGACCAGTTAATCAAATCAACTCTGCTCTCTGAAGGGATGGCAGAGATAGGTGCCATCACCAAGGACTTGAAAGACACAAGGGGGCGATTCCCGCCGCATTCCCATTCAGTCTGCCTACTTGGCCTGTGCGGGATACAGCTGGATCTTGGAGAATGACAGTGGATTGTCGTAAGCTTAACCAAGCGGTGACTCCAACTGCATCTGATGTACCAGATGTGGTTACATTGCTTGGGCAAACTAACACACACCCTGGTACCTGGCATGCAGCTATTGATCTGGCAAATGCTTCTTTTTCTGTACCTAGTGATCAGGTCCAGTAGAAGCAGTTTGCTTTTAGCTGGAAAGGTGAACAATATACCTTCGCTATCCTACCTCCAGGCAAATCAAGCCTCCAGCCCTATGTCACAATTTAGTTCTCAGGGATCTTGATCTCCTATCCCTTCCACAAGCAATCACATCGGTCCATCAAGGGGATGACATCATGCTGACTGGACCTAGTGAGCAAGAAGTAGCAACTATTCTGGACTTACCAATAAGACCCGTGTGACAGAGGGTGGGAAATAAACCTGACAAAAAAAAATTAGAGGTCTCCTATTTCATTAAATTTCAGGGGTCCCGTATTGCAGGTCATGTGAAGCTATCCTTTCTAAAGTGACTGGTAAGTAGCTTCATTTAGCATCACTCAAAGACTTTATTTCCTCTTCTACGGAAGGAGTTAGTGCAGTTTTGGTTTGTAGGACAGTTGGATTGTTAGGTGAACTTATGGCCTTGTTATTATCTGTATTCAGAGACGAAGCATGGTTTAAAGAAAAGCATATGGGTACCACATTGACAAGGGCTGGATTTGTGTGGTTAATATTGGGTATCAACTTGAATGGGCCACAGGGTGCCCAGATATTTGGTCAAACATTGTTCTGGGTGTGTCTGTGAGATTAACACCTAAATTGGTTGACTGAGTGAAACTGTATGTCTTCCCTAATGTGGGCAGGCCTTGTCAAATCAGTTGAAGGCCTGCACAGAACAAAAGGCTGACTCTCTCGCTACAGGGGGAAACTCATCCTGTCTGACTCTTCAGCTGGGACATCATCATCATCATCATCATCATCATCATCATCATCATCTTGCTTTTGGATTTAAACTGAAACACTGGGTGTTGAGCCTGCCAGCTTTCAGACTGGAACTTAACCACTGACTCTCCTAATTCTCATGTTTTTAGACTTGGACTAGAATTACATCAATGGCTTTCCTGGGTCTTGTGCTTCTCTAGAGAATCCTGACTAATACAGCTCATAACCTGATGGCTCATTTGCCCTTTAGGTGTTTTGTTTAGTTTCTGCTGTACCCGAGATATCAAAGACTTTATACAAATATCCAAAATTCCGGTTTCTTTTTTAAAACAGGGACTATCTGACCACACTGTGCTTGCACTTCTTCCTGGCAATCATCGTCTAGAGCCGTTCACCTGGGCATCCTCTCTCCAGTTAGCGGCAGTTTCTACCACTCACTACAGCTTTGCATCTGCTCCACCTCCCTCATTAATCCCACCCACTGGGAACCTGTAGGAAAACAATGGAGTATAATTCAGCCATGAAAAGGAACGAAGCACTAACACATGTTACAACACAGATGAAGCCTGAAATCACGACAAATGAAAGAAGGCCACATACATGATTCCATGTATAGGAAAAGCCCAGAATAAGCAAATCCACAGAGACAGAAAGGACACTGGTGGCTGCCAGGGGCTAGGGGGAGGGGGAATGGTGAGTGACTGCTAATGGGTATGAGGTTTCTTTATGGGGTCATAAAAATGTCTTGGAACCAGACAGAGATGGTGGTTGTACAACACTTTGAATGTACTAAATGCCACTGAATTATTTTAAAATGGTTAATTTTATGTTATCGGAATTTCACCTTGATTTTAAAACAGTGTCAACTAGAGCCAGGTTCAAATTCCAGTTCTGACATTTATAGCTGTGTGAGTTTCACCCCTTTGAACCTCAGTTTCCCTATCTGTACAATGGGAGCAAAAATAGCACCACCTTTCATGGGTTTTATGAGGATTAAGTGAACCAAAGTATATAAAGTACATGAGATCTGACATATTCCAAAGTGGTAAACGTAGGCCCTGGCCAGGTAGCTCAGTTGATTAGAGGGTTGTCCCCAACATGCTAAGCTTGTGGGTTTGATCCTCCGTCAGAGCATATACAAAAGGCAACCAATGAATGCATAAATAAGTAGAACAAAATCGATACTTCTTTCTCTCTCTCTCAAAAATCAGTAAGTAAAAAATAAACAAAGTGGTAAATGCTAACCATCGGCGGTTGCTGAGTCTCTTCAGTTCCTTCAGGACTGCTGTCAACCAGAGGTCCGAGAGGCGCCGGGGGGGCCTAGCTTGGCTGGCCAGGTGTCCCAGACCCCGTGGCTACATCTGACATCCAAGGAAGAGATCAAACATTTCCTGTCCATTAAATTAAAGCAATAGCCGTTTATCTAGCAAGAAATAAAAACTGTAAATATCAAAGCCAATGAATAACCTTCCTGGGCTTCTGTTCCTTTCTTTAATAATTATTGTTTAAAGAAGTCCGGGATAGGGGTGGGCTAGGGGGTTGGGGTCAGGTAGATGGGTGGATCTCCCACTCCAATATCGCTGCACGCACTGACTTGTGTCCTCCTTCCACATCAAGTATCTGCAGCCACGAGGAAGCCGCCAGTGGCTGTTTGCTCTCCCGACGTTATTTATGGCTGGTGTAAATTGGCAGGATCTCCCCCGGTACATAACTTTTTCCTTGACTTGTTTCTTTCCAGAAGATCCCAGACTAGGGTTGGGAGGGGGGCAGACAGCCTCGCAGACGCCAACAGAACAATCTTCTTTCAACAGCATTAATTATCTGTATGGCTTTCCATAACAACAAAAGAAAAAGTCTTGACCCCACTGCCTGCCAATATTTAAGGCACTCAGAGAGGGAAATCCTTTTATCTTTGCATCTCCCAGAGCAGTAGAGTTTGATGAAACGTCCTTCCCATATCCCACCCCCTCCCTTTTTATATTCCGAACTTTCTGGCCTGATTAATTCTTCCCAGCTCCGTAAAGGGCTGTGTATACTCTTGAGTGTTGACTTGATTTTCTTCCATAAAAACATCCTCGCAAGAAATTAAAACAGCTTAGTCCATACATGCTACAGAAGCTCCTTGTAAAGAATCTTATTCCTCAATAATGGTGGGGGGAGGGGAATTAAAAGATTTGTAGGGGCAGACAAAGGTAGGGAGAGAGAATGTGGAAAACAGAATATGAGTTGAGAAGATTTCTTTACTTTAAATTAAAGTTAAGGATTAAAGGCATCAGGCTTTCAAGAGTTATCCTGAAAGGCTTTTTAGCAGTCCCAAGTGGACGGGCAGTAATCTTCTTTCAAATGGCTATATTTAGACCACAGAGCACTCAGGCAGCCGAACCAGAAACTTCCAGCAGGGGACTGCACGCAGCCTGGAGGATGGCATTTCGGTATTGGCTGGGGAAACGGGATTTAACCACCTAAGAGCGATTTGTTTTTGAGGCGCATGTAGCACCTGGAAATAGCATACATTTTAAATATCAGTGGAAGAGATTCAGAGACAGAGTTGTGTGGAGAGTAACCCTAAGAATATGGGAAAGCAAGACCTCACTCCAAATGCCCCTCCATTCAAGGGGTGCCAGAGTCACACCTATAATGACACCTCTGATGTAAGCATCTATGGGTTATAACGTCTACAGATGGTTTCCAATTGGAAAAATTATCTTAAAACCCTGTGTCTCTTAGCTGATCAATTAGTAGATACAGTAAAGAAAAAGGATTTATAGGATATGTTTACTTCATTCTCTGCCTCCTAGTTTAAGCTCTGTGATGATGTTTACTGAATCAGAATTTGACTATGTTTACCTCTACCCTGGATGAGGACTCTGGGTGATTTATAAAGAAGGTTAGTTGAGTGCAGGCTACATGTTAAATCAATATGGTAAAGAACAATTCACCCCAAAATAAAAGATATCAGGTTAGTTCTTTTAAAACAACTTAAACAAGGTATTTTTTTAATGTCTGAAATAAGACATCAGTGTTGGTACAGCCCAAAAGCAGAACCCTGATGGGTGGCAGGCAGGAATGCAGACATAGGAGCTGGGGAGATCAAGAATACTTTGGGTATACAGACAACAGGACCTCCTGGGCTGGCTTTGGTGTGTCTGGGTTTTTGTTCATTACTGGAAGCACAAGCAAGTGCTCTAAAATCAAAAGTGACAAAGACCCAACTTGCAAAGCAACATAATCCTCTCCCAGGAAGCAAAAACACGTTTCCCACATTTATCTCAAATTGCAAATCAAAGAAGACCCTGACATATTTTCTCTAAGCTAATCAGCAGCAGCCTGGCAACTTTAAAGGGGTTTAAATTAGACCAGATTTTGTGTGTGTGTGTGTGGTCACCTTCTTTCCTTACCAGGACACTGAAGAGAAGGTATCAAGAATTTCAGGACAGGGGGTGTGCATATAGTCCTGGGCAGTGGTAGGAAGGGTGGGAGCTAGATCTTCCTTCACCTACCGGGTGAGATTCTACCGGGATTCCCCAAATGACTGATTTTCAACAGCCCAACTCCCAGAAGTGAGGCCTAGGAACCAAGAGGAATAAGACTGTCTCCAGGGACTTGGATGTCCCCTGCAGATGCCAACTCATGTTTATTTGTGGTTTTAAGTGCAAGGAGTCACAATTTAACCCACAACATTTCCAAGTCTATGTAATCATAGCTAGTGTCCATCCCAGTAGAAGTCATAAAGCCCATCTAAATGCAAGAGCTTTCCTTCATTCCTTCATTCATCAACACATGACTACTGAGTACCAGCTACGTGCCTGACCCTGCTCACAGCACCAGGAAATACAGGACAGTGGAGAGGGTCCCAGTCCCTATGGAACTGAGAGAAGTACAACCAAGCCAGCAATTTCAATACAGTCCTGGAGCTGGGCAGGTGGGTATGCAGAGATTTTCCACACTATTCTCTCTTTTTGTAGGCATATGAAATTCTCCATAGTACAGTTTAAAAAACAAGTAAATGCTATTTATTTTATCTCTTTGTTCATCTAACAAATATTTGTTAAAGGAGGCCCAAGAGTCAGGCACTAAGCCAGGGGCCTCAGTGCCTTCAATGAAGTCAGGTTGGCAATGGTAGATGTTCACCTATCAAGTGAGTGAGAACAGTTAAAACCGTTTAAAGAATTTGGGCCCTGGCTGGTGTAGCTCAGTGGATTGAGCGCAGGCCTGTGAACAAAACAACCGTGGTTCGATTCCCAGTCGAGGCACGAGGCACATGCCTGGGTTACAGGCCAGTTCCCAGCAGGGCACACACGAGAGGCAACCATACATTGATATTTCTCTCCCTCTCTCCTCCCCTTCCCCTGTAAAGATAAATAAATAAAATCTTTAAAAAAAAAGAATTTGGGGGCATTGGAGGGACACTCAAGAGACCAAAATAACCTGTCAGCTCAGCAGGAACAGTTGAAGTGACTATGTGCATAGATTTGAAGAACAGTCTCTAGATAGCCATGGCCACTGGTTAAAGGAACACCACAGACTATACTTGGCATACTATGGGCCAAATCCAGCCTATGGGCCAAATCCAGCTCACCTAATTTTATAAATAAAGTTTTATTGGAACACGGGCATGCTCATTCTTTAATGTCTTATCTATAGCCTTCACCCTACCATGGCAGAGTTGAATACTGGGGTACAGACCGTATGGCCTACCAAGTAACAAATATTTACTATCTGGCCTTCTAAAGAAAAAGTTCATCATTCCCTGCCCTATAGTGTTTTTATATTATTATGAAAAGTTTAAAGTTTTCTATGAATTAAGTCACCAACCCCCAATCTACCTTCTTTGGTGGCCTGGTTTTAACACACTGAGTTTGCTTAGAGCTGTATCTCTCTACTTTGGCTATAGCTGGAAAGCTTTTTAAAACCCTCATGTCCAGACCACACACCAGACCAATTAAATCAGACCCTCAGGTGATGGGTCCTCTAAAACAATCTGTATATTGAAAAGCTCTCTCACGTGATTCCAATGGGCAACCAAGGTTGCAAACCACTGGCTCAAAGGGAGGAACAAAGGGAGCCAGTCTGGTGTTAAGTTTTGAAGGATGAATGTGGACAGTTGGTCCAATGCAGCAGCCCTGCGGGAGCTGGCCCACCTCTAGGACCAGCGAGGTCCATTGAGAGGCCCAGTTTGTAATGGATGGATATTGATGGTGCTGCCCAATGGGGAAAGCAGGTGGAGGGCAAGCAATGATGTGTTGGTAAATATTTAAGAACTGACTCTCCAGGGGAAAAAGTCCTGATTGGTAGTGTTTGCCAATTTCTGTAGTGTAAATACTTCTACCACATCCAACTTCAATCTACTAACTGGATGTCACTGAGCTCAGAGCCAGAAAGAGATGTACAGTAGCACACTGTCATACAGTATTTCCATCACACTGCTATGATAGACGAAAATGACCTCAAGAGCAGATAACAGTAAAGTATAGTAAAGCAATTAGAAAGCAATGAGTTCTGAGTATTTATTACCTTGGTTTGAAATAAATATAATTTATTTAACTGTAGCAAGCTTATATCATTTTATTTGTAATTTCTTATAAAACTCCTAGAAATCTGACAGTGGGTGCATGCGAGCTGGTATAAGTTGGCCCTAGCACAGTTATCACGTTGGGGCTCAGAAGGCCAAGACTTTGCAGCTGTCGAAACAGGAAAGCAATGCGGGGAGGAATGGCTGGTAGTTACTAAGGGAATTTACATGGAAAATGTAATAAGGTATAGGCACTGAGGCTTGCTACTTCCTGGCAGGATGAGTGTGGGCATCGTGGTTCACTCCCTGAGCCCTTAGATTTCTCATCTATTAAATGGCATTACTGTGTTATGGGCTCTGCAGTCAAGTTGGCCAGAATTCAAATACTGGCTCTACGACTTCCGACCTGTATGACCTTGAGCAAGTAACTTGACCTCTCTGAATTTCAACTTCCTCGTCCGTAAATTGGAGATAATTATACTAACTACGTGATATACCAGGTAGTTAAATGTACTCTTCCAGGTAATCAGTAGATGGCACATAGTAAACAATCAATAAACATTAGCTTTCGTTATTATTATACAGGCCTGTTGTAGGAGCACATGAACTACTTGTTGTTTATCGAGTGCCAATGGCAATCATCAATTCCTTTTGCTATATATTTCTGACTCTCTCCCTACCATGCACAAGGTAGGACTGCAAGTTTGGCTACCTGTGGTAGAGTGAGGACATTTGACTACATTTGGCCAATGAGCTGAAAGCAGAAGTGATGTGTCACTTCCAGGATAGAACATTTTATTGGTGCCACAAGACCCTTTGTAGCTGCTCCATTAGCCCTGGGTTCCCAAGTAACTTTCACGAGCAATGAGCAGAGCTCACGATGGACATATCGCCAGTGGACATGCCAGGGGAGCAAGAAATATGCCTTTGTTGGGTTAAGCCACTAAAACTGGGGATCTTTTGTTACTGCAGTATAATATAGTCTATATTGATTGACACATTGTTAATTATATAGCATTTATTGCTACTATTAAGAATAGTCTTTAGCCCTGGCTAGTGTGGCTCAGTAGATTGAGTGCCGGTCTATGAACCAAAGGGCCACTAGTTCGATTCCTAGTGTAGGGCACATGCCTGGGTTGTGGGCCAGGACCCTGGTAGGAGGTATGTGAGAGGCACATACACATTAATGTTTCTCCCCCTCTTTCTCCCTCCCTTCCCCTCTCTAAAAATAAATAAATAAAATCTTTTAAAAAAGAATAGTCTTTAAAACCACAAATGTCATACTTCCACTTTATCCTCAACAGTATTGACAAGGTATAGGAAACAAAGCATGTATTAACTGTCCAAAGACCCGTTTTTCAATCTGTCACTTGCTAACCCTGCAATCTCAGGTCAATCTCATCAGTTCTCTGAGCCTGTTTGCTGATCTGTGATATGGGAATAATACTGATGATCATGTTTCTCTTGCTTTACCAGGCTATTGCACAACTATAATGATAGTGCATTATATAAAACATAGCTACTATCATCGGAGGAAATTACAATCTCTTATTGTGACAAAGCTAGATTATTTCCATTGATCTTCACCAAGTGCCCAAGAAATTTGCATCAACTTTTTGCTTTGTTTGGTATTAACCACTTCGAGATTTAATTCAGAGGAAACAATACCTCTGGTCTCCCCATTCAGGGCTCCTGCACAGGAATCTACATTCTTGAGCACCTTAATCTCTCTCTCTCTCTCTCTCTCCCCTCCCCCTGCCCCGCCACTCCCTTTCTTTCTCTCTCTCTCCCATCTTACCCTGAATCACTAACATTCTATCATGTCCCTTGGCAACTTGTCCCAACAATCTCACTCCTCTCGGAAAGTTCTTTCTAAAATCTTCCTTAGAAATGTTTACCCTGGGATTTAATTAACGCTGGGACCTATACATCGACTTACAATCAAAATGCAGAATGAAATCTATATATCCAAGTAACATCCACAAACCAATTAGTTAACACCACAATGCCTCTTAACAACCGACTTCTTAAACCTTTAAAAAAAAGAGAGAGGTTCCTAATTTCATCACTTTGTCCACACCACTTCTCAGTTTTGCATGGCTTAGCATTTTCTAATTATGAGCACAGTCTAGTTCAATCAAGATTTTGCCACTGGTTTTCAAGTGCTCCAAGTGATACCATGAAAGCAACACATTTCCCCCCCAAATAAATCAAACATCTGTATTATAATCATTACCTTAAAATACTCTGTAGATATATTTCACTTTAAAAAATCATAATTACCCACATCTACTTGTCAAGTGAACAGGAGTTCTCAGCATATACTGCATGTCAGCAGGAACTAAACGTTAGGCAGAAGGCCAAGAAGGGGTGGGAGGGTTAGGCCTTGGTTTCTCCCTTAGCAAGCAGAGACCAAGGTGTCCATCAAACTGTAAATCACAGTAGCCAGTGACTTGCAGACCTATGCCAAAATAAGAGGGCATTCATTCATTCATTCATTCATTCATAAATCTTTCTGTGTGCCAGACCTGATCTCTGCCCTTAAGGAACTTTTGGTCTCTGAGGGAGAAGATACGACACAGATAATCACACAAATTATTGTTACCATTGTGATAAGTGCCAAGAAGGAAGAGAAGGGACACCAGAGGATGTAACAGCTACATCATCTAATCAGGAGGCAACAAAGACCCTCCTGAGCAGATGGCACTTAAGCTGATACCTGAAAGAGGAGTAAGAGTAAGCCAGGGGAAGAAAATGAAAAAAAGATATACCATGTTCATGGATTGGAAGGCTCAGAAGTGTTAAGAAGTTTTATTCTCTCCAAATTAACCTATAGATTCAATGTTGTTCCAATAAAAATGCCAGGAGGTTATAGTTTTTGTTTTTATAAAAGTTGACAAGCCAGTTTAAATTTTTTTTAATTTTAATTTATTTTTAGAGAGAGGGGAAGGAGGGAGAAAGAGAGAGAGTGAAACATCAGTGTAAGAGAGAAACACCAATCAGTTGCCTCTCATACATTCCCTGACTGGGCACTGAACAAATAACCCAGGCATGTGCCCTGACTGGGGATCAAACCAGTGACCTTTTGCTTTGTGGAATGATGTCCAAGCAACTAAGCCACATTGGTCAGGGCTAATTTTAAAATTTATATGGAAATTCAAAGGACATATCCAAAAAATCTGAAAACAGAAAAACAAGGTTGAAGGACAATCTTTTTTATTTCAAAACTTACTGTGAAGATACAGTAATCAATAAAATGTGGCACTGCTGTAAGGACAGACATATTGATCAATGATATAGAATAAAGTGCTCAGAAATAGACCCACACATAGACACTTATTTGACTTTTGAAAAAAGGTACCAAAACAATACAGACAGAAACAGAAAATCTCTTTAACAAATGGCACTGGAACAACTGGCTATCCATGTGGCAGGGAAATGACCCTTAAATCTCTACCTTGCACCATACAAAAAATTAATTTGATATGAATCAGAGACCTAAACATAAATGCTAAAACAAGTAATCTTATAAAAGAAAACACATGAGAATAGATTTATGATTTGGGACAAAGATTTCTTAGGGCACAGAGGAAGGGTATTCCAGAGAGAGGAAACAGCCTGGGCAAAGACCCTAGAGAAGGAAAGGGTTAGATTTTTTTTTTTTAAAGAACTCCAACATAGCTGGAGTGAGGAAAGCAGAGTTAGAAATACCAACTGCTGCAGTGATCTTTATTTAAAAATGTGCATTTTAAGAGATGAAAAGACAAGCCACAGACTGGGAGAAAATATTGCAAGTTATATATCTGACAAATAACTTATCTCCAGAAAATATAAAGAATTCTCAAAACTCGACAATAAGAAAACAAACAACTCAATTTTAAAAATGGGCAAAATATTTGAACAGATACATGGCCAAAACAGACATACACTTAGCTAGTAATAGTAAGCAAATTACAAGATGCTCAACCATACATTATTAGTTATCAGAGAAATGTGAATTAAAACCACAATGAGATACCACTATACACTTATTAGAATGTTCTGTGGTGTTTAAAATTAAAAAAGGAAAAAAATGGTATGAAAAAGTGTTGGCTAATGTATGGAACAGCTGGAATGCTTCAATTTTCCTGTTAGAAATGCAAAATGGTACAGCTACTTTAGAAAAACAAATTGTGATATAACCACACTGTGGAATACTACTCAGCAATGAAAAAGAACAAAGCACTGATGCATGCACCACCACAGGGGAAATTTTAAATGTGTTGTGCTAAATGAAAGAAGTGAGATTTTAAAAGCTAAACACACACACACATATACTGTACTCCTTTTATATAACGCTCTGAAAAGGCAAAGCTGTAGGGACAGAGAACAGAACAGTGGCTGCCAGGTGTGTGTGTGGGGGAAGGTTTGAATGTAAGGGAGCAGCACAAGGAAATTTGAGGGGGTGATGGTACTGTTCCATATTCTGACTGTGGTCAAAGCTCACAGTATTGTACACTAAACTGAAAAACAAATTACTGCATGTTAATTAAAAATAAATTTCACCAGGCATCTCACCTTCTGCTTAAGCATTTTACCAGGCTCCCCACCACCTACTGGAGAGAATCGACAGTTCCCAGCCAGATGTTCAGAGGCTCAGAACACCTTCCAAGACTCTTCTCCAGCCAGCCCTCTCTACCCACCCATACTC